>CAUYRT010065191.1:0-59195 GCA_963574885.1 Lepilemur ruficaudatus | reverse complement strand
ATAGTGTTCTCTGTACCAAATAGGTAAGTTTTTCTTCCACACCCACCTTCCCATCCTTCCCCCTTCTTGGTTTCCAGTGTCCTTTATATCACTTTGTGCCTGTGTGTGCCGACCTATTAGCTCCCACTTATTAGTGAGAACATGTGGTGTTTGGTTCTCCAGTCCTGAGATATTTCACTTAGGATAATGGTCTCCAGTTCCCTCCATGTTGCTGCAAATGACATTGTTTCATTCCTTGATGTGGCTGAGTAGTACTCCACGTATGCACCACGTTTTCTTTGTCCACTCACGAATTGAAGGGCACTTATGTTGATTCCACATCTTTGCAATTGTGAATTGTGCTGTCATAAACATTCAAGTCAGGTGTCTTTTGATAAGTTGACTTCATTTCCTTTGGGTAGGTACCCAGCAGTGGGATTGCTGGATCTAATGCTAGGTCTACATTTATTTCTTTTAGGAATCTCCATACTGTTTTTCATAGATCAACATCAGCACTGTTGACTAGATGGTAGACTGGATAATTCCTTGCTGTGGGGGCTGTCCTGTGCATTGTAGGATATTTAGCAGCATCCTGAGCCTCTAGATACCAATTACACCTCACCCTTAGTTACGACAATTAAAAATGTCTCTAGATATTACCCATTGCCACCTGTGGGCGAAACCATCCAGGCTTAAGATCCTTGGTCTACAAGCATGAGATTTGACTTTCACTCATGAGGTACCCAAGTGACATTGACATTGACATTGAATAGTAATAAAATAGGCATTAAGATCCATTTGCTTGGTGCCAGCTGTACAAAAGGCACTGTGCCAGGTGCTTTACATACATTATCTAATTTTATCCCCATGATTCCCTGAAAGGTAGTGGATCATTCAATGCTCTCAGTTGCTAAAACAGTACACATCCTAGGTAGTTTAAGCAGAAGTGAAATTTAATTTATGAGATATGATACTAGGTAGCTCGCTTACTCTCCAGGCAGGCCAGAAGGTCATATCAGAGATTGACAGCTGAGGATAACACCCAAGCCACAAGCAGGATGCTCCAGAAGAGAACCCACTACAGCCTTCCAGGGCGCAGGCACTTAACACACCATATTATGCCATGACCTACACAGTGGATGCTGAACTGTGACCAGGATGTTGTGGACTAAAGAGCCAAAGCCTCTGCCACCACAATCTCCAGAAAATTTATTTCTCCTCCTCTCCTTTTTCTCATGACTACATTTTAAATCTAATATTTCTCACCAGTCATTTGATTGGCAGAGCCTATATCAATCACATGCCTGGACCATAGCCACAAGGGAAGCTGGGATAGTGAGTTTCTCAGGGAATTAGGAATTAGAAAAGTTCCCCAGACATGGGCAGTGTGTTCAAAATCTCCTGAATGACCACAAAACATATTAAATGACCATACTACAGGTAGATGCACATTACATATATATGGAAACAGGCTCAGAGAGTCTAAGTAAATATGTTAAAGTCATATCTACTATGTGAATTCAAATATAAGCTCTCCCAAGCTTTAGCCAATAGTCTTTCCTATATAATATTAATAGCCCAAGATCCCTACCTCTCCTTCTACTCCTGGCCTTGATTACTGATTCCTGGGAAGTCCCTACATCTGAGATGTTAGGATATTTTCCCAATTTAGATTTTTGTCAACTGTGAACAAATGGTCACTGTTTAGTACCTCCCTACATGTCCCATGGGAACATGATGCAGATAACGTAGGATGTTGTAGTTAGTAGTTCCCAGATGGATGCAGATGGACTCTGTCTGCTTTCTTTGGCTGAAGCCTTCAGAGAAGTCCTCCCCTCTGCAGTGCGGAGGAAAGAGGGACCAGTTAGGCAGCCCACTGTGACAGACAGCCTGGTACCACAGCTTCGTATAGTCCTTCCCTTGGGTATGGGCTGGACCTGGTGACTTACTGTTAAAAACAACAACAACAAAAATAAAATACAGCAAAGGTGAAGGAATGTCACTTCCAAGGTTGGGATACAAAAAGACTATGATTTCTCTCCCGCTCTTTCTCTCTGGCTCTCTCTTGCTTTCTGTCAGACTCTGTCTGAGAGAATCCAGCCACCATGTTGTCAGCTTCCTTTGGAGGAGCCCATGTGGAAAGGAACTGAGGACAAACTCCAGCCCACATCCAGCAAGAAATTGAGCCTCTCAGTCCAAATAGCCCATGAGAAACTGAATTCTGCCAACAACCACATGGACGACCTTAGAAGCTGATTCCCACTCCCCCTTGAGCCCTGAGGTAATCACAGCCCCAGCTGACACCGGGATTGCAGCCTTGTAAAAGACTCTGACCCAGAGGCATCAGACTAAGCCATGCTCAGATTCCTCCCCCACAGAAACTGTCAGATAGTAAATGTTTCTTGTTTTAAGTTGTTAGGTTTGGGGATAATTTGGTACACAGCAATAGATAACTAATTTACCAGTTGGAAAAGCAATCGGTGTCTTCATCTGTGAGTAATGTTCCTGACCATGCATTTGAACTACATGCTTAATTAGTTGAACAAATATTTATTGAACATCTACTAACATATACCAAATAGTGGGCAAGTTCTAGGCATTCATATGTTCCCACTAGGCTTTTAGTTCCTTGAAGACAGGGGTAATGTCATTTCTTTTCCCAACCTCCAATCTATGCCCAGCACTGGCAGTCAGGGCCTGGTGTTTGAGTGAATGACTGAATTTACCCCATCCTGATGGCCTACTGTATTCCCATTCTACACTCCAGCTCTCCCCAAGTCACCCTGTTTTCCTCCCTCTCCCTCTTCCCTTACCCTCTAGATGTGTCACGTCCTCCTGCTTGAAATGCCCTCATACTACCATCGCCTTGATTATTTTTTAAGATCCAGTTCAAACCTCAATTCTCCAAAAAAGACCTTGCAGATCACCCCAGTCCTCGGAGACCTCTTCCTACTGTGAGGTCTGTGGCACTTACAGGTTACTGTCTGATTCATATAAGTGCTAGATTGGAAGCTCTTCAAGGGAGTATCCTTCACTTTTACCCCTCTGTATGTCCTCACTAGCATTTGGCACCATGCTGGGTTCATGGAGCCTCAAGAAATATTGTTTGAACAAATTAATGCCATGAAGCCTCGTAACAGCTACAGTTGGTCAAACTCTTAAATTCTTTTTTTTTTCGTTTTTTTTTTATTGCAGCATATTATGGGGGTACAAACGTTAAGGTTATGTACATTGCCCTTGCCCCCTCCCCCCTCCAGTCAGAGCCTCAAGCCTGACCATCCCCCAGATGGTGCACATCGCATTCATTATGTTTGTATATACCCATCCCCTCCTCCCCCTCCCGTCTGCCCGACACCCAATACAAACTCTTAAATTCTATTTTTTCCCTTTATTTTCTTTATTTCTTCCTTCCCTCTCTCCCTCCCATTCTCCTTCCTTCCCTCTTTCCTTCCTTTTATCCACCTTCCTTCCTATTTTTTTCATTCATAAAACATTTACTGAGCTCATACATGTGCCCATCACTCCATAGAAAACTGGAAATAGAAAGATGAATCAGACATAGTTTCTGTTCTCACACTGCATTTGTTATCAATGCTGCTGCAACAAATTATCACCAACTCAGTAGCTTAAAGATTACAAATGTATTATCTTACAGTTCTGTAGTTGAGAATTCTGGCATGGGTCTCACTGGGCTAAAGTCAAGGTTTTGGCAAGGTTACATTCCTTTCTAGCAGTTTCCTTGTCTTTTCCAGCTTCTAAAGGCTGCCTGTATTCCTTGACTCCATCTTCAAAGCCAGCAATGGTGGGTCGAGCCTTTCTCATGGTGCCGTCCCTCATTCTCTTGAAGGAGAGTGGCCAGGGCATCCCCCAAATTGGACCCATGCTGGGAGGCCCAGGGGAATGCAGTGTTTCTTCAGAGGAGGACATCGTTCTTGCCTACCCCCATCTGCCACCACTGCTGTTCAGAACAGGGCACCTTCCGCACCTCTTACTCCCAGGAATGGCAGGGCTCCCGTTTCTTGACTACTAATATGACTTCCGGGAAAAAGGGGCGAGGGTGCTTCTTATATGTGCTAAAAACATAAAATAAAGATCTCATAACTTAATCCTGATCCCCAGAAGAGTTGCCCTTAGGTCTAATGAAGTTTCCCATTGTGATTGTTTCCATTTGTTCACATCTGGGCCTCCTTCCATTGCACACGAACTCACTCTTCTTCATCTTGGACAAGATAGCTGAAGCTCTTTTACTCCAGGCTCAACTGTCATTGACAGTGCTTCCCTCCTTCCTCCCACTTCAGCCACCTCAAGTTCTACTCCACATTGCTTTTAGGCAATCATTAGACCTCAATGTCCTTTTAATTGAAATGGAATGTAGGTGTCTGTAGGGCTTAGAATTGAGGAATACCAGAATCTGAAAGCACCTTTGATATTGTCTCTTTTATTTTTATTTATTTGTTTATTGATATGTTTAGAGATGGAGGGGGGTCTCATTATGTTTCCCAGGCTAGACTGGAGTTCAAGCAATTGTACCACCTCCGCATCCAGAGTAGCAGGGACTACAGGCACATAACACCACACTCAGCTGAAGATATTGTCTCTTTTAATCTCATGGAGAATGCTCCAGATATTTTATTCTACTAGCTTCCTAAATTCAAAGACTTGAACATTTTAAGTTCATTAAGACTAGTATATTCACACCTAAGCTACCCAAACATCTCACAAGTTACAGAAATGTGGCTAGATTAAGCTCTGAACATTCAATGAACTGATCCAATGTCAGTCTCCTAGGCACACAGGCTTCCCACACATGCTTAAACCCATTTTGATTCAACGAATTAAGAGCAAGTTGCCTAGAGGGCCTTGCATTAGGCTAATGTCTCCATTTCGTAAAGCCCTCTCTGATTCAATCAGAAAGCTATTTGGGTGCAGCATAAAGAGCCAGGCTTTCATATTCTTAGTTTGGGTCTCACCTCTGTCACATATTACCTGTGCAACTTAGGGCCAGCCATTTAGTCTCTCTGAGCCGCAGCTTCCTCCCTTGTAAGATGAGGTTAGAGATACCCATCTCACCTGGTGACTGTGATGGTTAGAGCAGATCCTGTACAGAAAGAGCAGCTGCAGTGCAGTCACATGGTGAGCACTCACTGGATAGCAGCTATTAATATTACCCATATTGATTGCGAGGCTTCGGTGGTGCTGCGGAAGTGAATGAAGCAGCTCTGCTATTTAGCACGCAGTACGTCTGGGGAGGAATGTAACCAGGCCACCAAAGAAAGACTCTTTTGACTTTGCTTTCTGAAAGCCTAAGAGGACTTCAGGCACGGCAAAATCTGGCTGAAACATTGGGATAAAGAACAGGGCTCTTGGCCTCCACCTCCCTTAAGAAATTAGAGGAGCCTCCCTGGGCCAAGCAATGAGGTGGGCACAAGAGGTGGAGATGGTGAGAAAAGAGAGCAGAGAGGTTGGCAGGGCCCAAAGAGAGAGGACAGGACTGATAGGGGCCACATGGGTGGGAAGGAAGACGATCTTGGCAAGGGCCAGGGTAGAGGTTTGAGAACCCAGTCCAGGATTGCAAAATAAAAAAAGAAACTAAAAGACTTTGTTTTCCTAAGCCCCAGCCTTTCTAAGTCCTACCTGTGACTTTAGAAAAGGCACACATTCTCCCTGAGCTTTAATTAATTTTTGCATGTCAAAACGGAGGGTTTGAGATAGGAGACAGCCTCCATGTCTGAGATTACACTAATAGTAGCCATAATAACATTATTTGGGTTTTTATAGGTTATCTTAAAGTCCTTCCAACAGCCATATTTTGCATATGAGGAAACAGAATCAAAGAAGTTGAGGAATCTGACCAAGCTCATGCAGCTGGAAAATGGCGGAATTAGAACTTGGAATAAAGACCCCATCTGATGCCAAAGCTCTTGATCTTTTTCATCCAGTGACCCCTGGGGTCCTGTCTTTCTTTCATACCCAGCAAGCAGCTGACAGAGGGAAGCTGCTCCTTTTGCAGTGAGGGCAGCACCCCTCGCCCCTCAGGAAACACACCCACCATGCCTCTCTCTCACTCAAGTAAGCAGATCATTTGAGCTACTTGTGGAGGTTGGGACTTTCTCGTTCACCTCTGAGATCACTACCAGTGGCAAGAGAGGCTGTGACATCGAGTGCTTGCAACAGAGGCAGAATGATTCTTCAGGTGTCCCTGTCACACCCTCCTTTTGGATCTGGATTGTGGTTTTATACTTGGGTGCAAAATTATACCTTGTGAAGATCTCTCACAGTTAAACAAAAATGTGATTTTGTTTTCCTAACAGAAACACCTCCGGGTGTTTCTCAATGTCCCTTGTGCCCATAGTCAGTCTCCACCACTAGGTTGTGAGCAGTGAGGGGCAGGATCAAATGGTTTCCTGTCTGTGTCTCCTACAGCCAAGCACAAGACCCAGCCCATGTGGAGTGTGAGTGCCGGCACTCTCACATTTAATCTGTGCAACCCTGTGTGCTCAGAACCAATGGGCTCCAAGGAGAGCCCTACCTGAGGCCTGGCTGCTGCATCTCCAGGGACACCTATTCTTCCAGGAGTCCACTGGGTGCAGCACCCACCATATCAGTCCCATCAGCCCTGGCCTCATTTGTGAGGTGAGACCCCTCATCTTATTTAATCAAAACCTTCCCAATACCTCCTCCTCAATGTTTGAGAATAATAAATTTTTGAAAGTAGAATGTATAAAAATGGTTGTTACACTCACTAATCTATGGTACACAGAGGAGCAAATACAGAAAAATATTGTGTTTGTATTTTTATATATATTTCTATAATATTTACTTTCATCCTGAATAGATACATAGCATATGTTGTGGGCTGAAATGTGCCCCCCAAAATTTATGTACTGAAGTCCTAACCCCCAATACCTCAGAATGTGACTATTTGGAAATAGAGTCTTTAAAGAGGTAATTAATGAAATTAATTAATGAAAAAGAAAATGAATTCTTTATGGTGGGCCTTAATCCAGCATGACTCCTGCTCTTACCAGAAGAGGTTTGGATGCAAACACACACAGGAAAGATCAAGCAAAGACACAGAGAAAAGGTGGCCATCTAAAGCTAAAGAGAGTGGCCTCAGAAGAAACCAACCCACCAACACCTTGAGCTTGGACTTTAAGCCTTCAGAGCTGTGAGGAAATACATTTGTATTTTTTAAGCCACATAGTCTATGATATTTTGTTAAGGCAACCCAAGAAGACTAATACAGTATAGTCTATAAAATTTTCCTTCCAAAAATCTGTCAATCCATAAATATATTCCCACACAATACTGATGTTCACTTTCTGTTTCTATTTTTTAAAACTCTGGGAAATCAACTGATCTTTGGCAAGGTAGACAAAAACATACACAAAGGAAAAGACACTCTGCTCAATAAAAAGTGCTAGGAAAATTGGATAGCCACTGGCAAAAGAATGAAACTGATCCCTATCCCTCACTATATACAAAAATTAACTCAAGATAGATCAAAGACTTGAATATAAGATCTAAAATAATAAAAATTATAGAAACAAATGCAGCAAAAACTTTTCTGAACATTGGCATAAGTGAAGAATTCATGACTTAGACCCCAAAAGCAACAAAAATAAAAAAAAAAATGAATGGGACCTAATTAAACTAAAAAGTTCCTACACAACAAAAGAAATAATGAACAGAGTAAATAGATAAGCTACAGAATGATAAAAAAATTTGCAAACTATGCAGCTGACAAAGGACTAATATCCAGCATCTACAAGGAACTCAAACAAATCAGCAAGAAAAAAGCAAATAATCCCATTAAAAAATAGGCAAATGACATAAACATTTTTCAAAAGAAGATATACAAATGGTCAACAAACATATGAAAAAATGCTCAATATCACTAATCATCAGGGAAATATAAATTAAAACAACAATGAAATACCCCAGTATCTTACCCCAACCTCACCTCAGTCAGAATGGCCATTATTAAAAGTCATAAAACAATAAATGTTGGCACAGATGCAGTGAAAAGGGAACACTTATACACTGTTGGTGGGAATGTAAATTAGTACAACCTCTATGGAAAACAGTACAGAGAGTCCCAAAGAACTAAAAGTAGACCTACAATTCGACCCAGCAATCCCACTACTGGGTATCTACCCAAAGGGAAAGAATCATTTTATCAAAAATACACCTGCACTGGGGAATTGGGGGTGGGGGGTAGACCCAAGGCTGAGCGATGTGGGGGGTCACTGTGGAGGGGTGGGATATGCTTGAAAAGTAGTGGGGGAGCGGAATTAGGGGTCTCAATAGGGGAAAGGAATTCCTCAAAAACTGATTCATGTGATTAACCGTATACCTCAGTAAATTCACTTCGAATCATTTAATTGTACACTTAAAATGGAGTGTTGGTTGTACGTAGATACAGTTGTAGCACTATGTATGTACTCTATGGACTACATTGACAGAGTAGATTTTTGAATGTAACAAGATAAGTCAACTTGAGTGGTAATATATTTTGGGAAATCAGTTCACTACAAATTGTGACTGTAAACATTGTACTGTAAATGCTTTGTAGTTTCCCCCAATAAAAAAAAAAAAACTGAAATTAATTATACTTAAATAAAATGAAAATCCTCAGTTGCACTAGCCACATTCCAAGTGCTCAACAGCTACATGGTGGCTATTGGATCCTATAATGCATAGTGCAGATATAGAACATTTTCATCATTGCAGAAAGTTCTACTGAGAATGAAAAGTTTTAGAGAGTAGCTGGGCAGTCCTGGTAGGACACCTAGAAAAAGTCAGTTCCACTCTAGGTCCAAACCTAGAAGTTCCCTCTTGGTCCAAAGCTGAGATCTGTGAAGGCCTTGCTTAGAATCACCCAGGGTGGGCTGATGTCTCATTTTAGAAAGACTTGCTGCATTTCTAGGCTGGATTGGGACTGGCCTCTTCAGATGGGAGGCCAGACAGCATCGAGTGTGGCACTGAGGGTCACAGAATCTGAAAACTACTCTTTCACTGCTGCAAGAAATCTCCTAGGATCCCAAGTGGACCCCCAGCCTCTCTTTACCTACCCCAGCTGGTGGGGCACTTCCTACCTGAGAAGATAAGACCGTTCTCTTGGTGGTCCCTCTGGTTTCAGGGGAGTTCTCAGGCTAAAAATCTCCCTGGTTATTTCAATCTGGTTTTAGTTCTGATCACTGGAGCAGCACAGAACACACTTGCTCCTGGTCCTACCTGACTGTCTGCCAACCACTGGAAGACCATCAGCCTCCTCTTCTTTGCTTTAGATCAGCGGCTCCCAAATCTTATCGGTCATTAGACTGACTTGGGAATTAGAAAAAGACATGCAGATTCAGAATCTGGGGTCCCAAACCCCAGAGGGTCTTGATCCATAAGATCTGGGCTTTAAAAAGTTTCTCAGGTGATTCTGATATTTGGCCAACTTTTTGGAACCTTCTCAGACTTTAGTGTTGTTGTTTTTCTAAATTGTGGTAAAGAACACAAAATTCATCATTTTACCCATGTTAAAGTGTACAGTTCAGTGGCATTTAGTATACTCACAATGTTGTACAATCGTCATCAGTATTTTTTTTTTTTTAAGACGGAGTCTAGCTCTGTTGCCCGGGCTAGAGTACTGTGGCGTCAGCCTACCTGACAGCAACCTCAAACTCCTGGGCTCAAGCGATCCTCCCACCTCAGCCTCCCTGAATGCTAGGATTACAGGCATGAGCCACCGCGCCCAGCCTGACATCTATAATTAACAAGATTTATTGTCACAGCAACCCTCATGTATATTTTTGATAAATATATGATTTGTATTGATGTAATTAAAATGAATTCATTCTCCTGACAACCTTAACTGCAGGTCTAGTATCATCTCTAATTTTAGTGACTTGCCTGGAGTCAAATAGCCAGCAGGTGTTACAGCCAGGACTCAAGGTCAGATCTCGGCCTTCCCCACTCTGCTGGTAGAAGCACATCTGCAGATGAGATGGTGGTGACAATGTACTCTTTGTTATGATTTTGAAACTTATAGTGGCGTGAACTGGAGTTAGAAACCTTAAAAAGAAGAGGCTGAGCTGGGCATGGTGGCTTACGCCTGTAATCCTAGCACTCTGGGAGGCTGAGGCGGGAGGATCGCTTGAGGTCAGGAGTTCGAGATCAGCCTGAGCAAGAGTGAGGTCCCGTCTCTACTAAAAATAGAAAAATTAGCCAGGTGTGGTGGCATACACCTGTAGTCCCAGCTACTCAGGGGGCTGAGGAAGGAGGATTGCTGGAGCCCTGGAGTTTGAGGTTGCAGTGAGCTATAATGATGCCACTGCACTCTACCCAGGGCGACAGAATGAGACTTTGTCTCAAAAAAAAAAAAAAAAAAAAAAAAAAAGAGGCTGTACAAAATCAGCCCCTTCCCACCTTTTTCTCCTAGCAACTGCACTTGCTCTGATTTATATATACCTCCTAGTTCAGAGGCCAAGACACTATTTCCCAGCTCTCAAGCATGACATAACTTTTGTTAGGTCCCACAGCATGGGACCCTGTGTTTCTGAGATTTAGTTTGCCTGAGAGCCCAAGAACAGCTGGGAGCTGAACCACAAAGGAAAGCCACCTTCGGATGTACTGAGTTGGCTGCTGTAACGGAACGTAAGTCAGACATAAGCTCTTTACTCTCTGGTGGCTGAAAGAGTTGTTTAATTCTCTGGTTGGCGGGAGAAAATAATGACAAACTTTGCCCTGGGGTTAAAATTATGTTCAGTTACTGTGTGGGTTTAGGCAGAGATTTATATCTGTGTATACCTGGCACAGGCACTCCGTACACATTCACCTCTTGGACAAAATCAACCAGTCCTACTATGTCGGCGACTTCAGTGGTGGCCACATTTTCCCCTTTCCACCTGCAAGAAAAGGCAAGGTAAGCAGAGGTCACTGGTGGCTCTTGGCCAGATTGCAACGACAAAGAGCAGGTGTTTCCTTCAGACCTCTGCAGGGTAGCTGACCTTGTCTTTCCCATCTTGGCCCCTTAAAGCCCCAACTTAGTTATGGGTGAGGTATACTGCTTGAGACATAAAAGGCAAAGTTATATACCTAGATAATAAAATAGGGAATTTTATTTTATTTTAGAGACAGGCTCTCACTCTGTCACCTGGGCTGGAGTGCTGTAGTGTGATCACAGCTCGCTGCAGCTGTGAACTCCTGGGTTCAGGGCTCAAGTGATCCTCCCACCTCAGCCTCCTGAGTAGCTGGGACCACAGGTGCACACGACCACACCAGGCTAATTAAAAAAAACCTCTTTTTTTAAGAGATGGGGTCTCACTATATTGCCCAGGTTGGTCTCAAACTTATGGTCTCAAGTGATCTTCTTGCCTTGGCTTCCTGAAGTGCTGGGATTTTAGGTGTGAGCTACTGTCTCAGCCAAAATGTGGAATTTTAGTCTTGTCACATGAAACACGATACACAGAAGAATGTTGTTCTAATGTTAAAATACAGCCTTGGCTAAGAAAGGCACTGGAAATCAGAAATAAGTCTCAACTTTTTGCTCTGTTTAGACTTCTCATTTTTCTCATTGATTAACTTAAGTTGCTATTTAATTCAATTAGTTAAGATCTGTGTAATAGAATTTCATATTGGCATTTCAGGGACTCAGGGCAAAAAGAAAGCTTTTGATTAAAAGGGAAAAAAAATCATATGTTAGTTGCAGGGAGATTATACTGTTAAGGCTATTTTTCACTTAATAAAGAGTTCAATTTTGTTTTACATAAATATTTTAGATCTCCTAGAAGTATCTTCTTAATGACCTGAAGGTGGCATAAAATAATGACATGGAACCTGAGCCATGGAATATTACAGATGGAAGGGACCCTGAGGATCACTGGGACCCTCATTTTATGGGTGAAAGAACTAGGTCCAGAGTAGATAGCTGCCTTGATAACACTGCTGGTCAGGCACCCAGCGGACCCTTGGGAGCTTGGGTCTCCTCATTCCCCGAGAAATCTACCTACTGAAGTCAGACAGCTACTGTCCCTTCCTCATTCAGTCATGCAGAAAGTAATTATGTGTGTCAGGCACTGTGCTAGGCACTGGGGGTGAACAGGCAAACCTCCCTCAGGGGGTTTACATACGATGGAAGCTGTGTCAGGAGGCTGGAGGACTGTGTTAATTCTTGTTAAGAATTAATTTCGTGGTCTACGAGAAGGACTTTCAAACTTCCTAGTGCTGACCTGGGGATTCTGTGGGAAAGTTAGCTGGCTGGGGATGGAGGGAGGGGAGGGACTGTGAACCCCTCACCTCCTCTTCAACCAGATCAGCTCCACATTAACGTGCATGGGATTTTATCTGAAGAAAAGCCCCATGACTGGAAGCTGTGTGAAAATCCCTGGCTGTCCTAAGAGTGACCAGTAATAACACAGGACACACATGAGGAGTTAAAAGGACTTCAGCCTCCAGAATTCTGACACAGGTTTCCGGCCTTATTCTCATCTGGTGTTGCTCAGCCCAGTTAACTGTGCACCGCAGAGCGACACTGCACACGCTTCACTCCTGATTCTCTGGGAACACAGGTTGAACTGGCACGCCAAAGAGACAGAAGGGAAGGAAGCACCATGACCAAAGTGGAATGTGATTCCAACCTAGGAGGAAGCTGCACTGTACATGTGTTTTCTTCTGGCTGAATAATTTAGAGAAACCAACCGGAATGTATCGCCAACTCTGTCATGGAAGTAGACGAAATTTTCACGGTCAATCATTAAGAGATCTCCACTGTTGAAATACAGGTCTCCTTTCTTAAAGACATCTCTCAGTTTTTTCTTTTCTGTCTGAGTCTTTGCCCCAGCATAGCCACTAAATGGTGTAAGTTGTGTGATTTTGCAAACCAGGAGTCCAACTTCACCTAAGACAGAGGAAAGTAAATTATTATTTTATGTGCTAGAGGTAAGCACATTTATATATCAACCTATTCTTAAAACTGATGCCACACAACCCATTAGCAATAAGCTGGCTGTAGAAAGTATCATTTTCCATGCATGTGTACATATGAATTATATGTATATTAATATATATGCATCATATACACACATATATACACCACACACATACATATTATTCTATATGGCCATGCATCTGTAATTCTTTTAATGCTAATATTTTACTGAATAATGACTTACACACAATTAGACAAATGCACAGCAGTTAAAGCTTACAGGTAAAGACCACCTAAAGCTAAGTATAGTTTTGCAACCATACTTATATATCCCTTCCCACAAAACCCTGCATAAGCAAGAAGTTGTTAAGCTCGGTTTAAAACTGTGATTGTGTTACATGTAGTGGTAAATTAGCACCTTTTGGAATTTCTGTTATTTCTGAGGATACTTAAGTCCCTCCCTTTCCCCACTCTGATCAATTTTGCCACGTGGCAATAATGTTAGTCCTCCAATGGCCCTTGGTCAAGATAAGAAAGGGCACAGGTTAACGGAACAAAAGTCCACTGTACCTTTAGGAACTCTAATGCAATATCCATTTCCATCACGAACAGGCTCATCTTTCTCCACATCATATTTAATCAGGTCATAACTTACGACTTTCTGGAAAAATTAAAATATATCATTTTGAGTACCCATCTTTTACAATTTTTTATTGTGGTATATAACATACAGTACATAAAGTACACATATCTTAAGTGTACAAGTTGGTGAAATTTTGCATTTGTATGCATCCATGTAACTACCACCAGATCAAGATATAAAACCTGGGTGCGGTGGCTCACACTTATAATCCTAGCACTCTGGGAGCCTGAGGTGGGAGGATTGCTTGAGGTCAGGAGTTTGAGACCAGCCTGAGCAAGAGTGAGACCCCATCTCTACTAGAAATAGAAAGATATTAGCCAGGCACAGTGGTACACGTGCCTGTAGTCCCAGCTACTCAGGAGGCTGAGGCAGGAGGATCGCTTGAGCCCAGGAGTTTGAGGTTGCTGTGAGGTAGGCTGACGCCACGGCACTCTAGCCAGGGCAACAGAGAGAGTCTCTGTCTCCAAAAAAAAAAAAAAAATTATATATATAAAACATTTTCATTTCACCTAAAGTCTCCTGCTGCTCCTTTCTGTGAAGTTAACTACTATTTTGACTTTTATCACCATCAATTAATCTTAAAGCTCAAATAAGTGAAGAAATAAATGTATGCCTTTGTGCCTGTTTCTTTCACTCAATATGTCTGTGATAGGCATTCATCCATGTAGGTATTCCTATTAATGGTTTATTTTTTATTGTCATGCAGTTTTCCCTTGTATAACTATACCATGACTTATTGATCTATTCTCCTGTTAATGGGTGTTTGTATTGTTTCTAGTTTTGGACTAAATAAAGCTGTTATAAACATTCTTGTACATGTCTTTTGGTGGATATATCACACATGGGTTTTTAAAATCTTGTATAACCTTGCCACTATTAGATGTTTCACATTTCCAGGGAAATGCTATCCAATATATTTAAGAATCAAAGGCATAATTATTTCCTGCCCATAACTATAAAATTATTAAAATTCTGTCATATTTAATATAATTCAATGGCGTAAAGATTTAAATTCCGATAATTCATTAAGAGCAATAAGTGTATTATTATCCCTATTGGCAGAAAATGCAAGTAGGACAGTATTTGGATGTAATTACTAGCCATGATTACTGTGTCCCTTGCAAGTTTATATTTAAGTCTATGTGATAAAGCAACCAATCATATGCTTTAGTATTAGCAGCTTATTGAAAAGCAAGTGGCATTTATGGTCAACAAATGTAGATCTTCTTTATTTGCAAGAATGTCAAACATTTCTGGGTGGTAACTAGTGCTTCTATCGACATCAATTTTTTTGTCAATGCGGTTTTGCTTAAAGTATAAAAACTGACAATAAAACGGGACAGTCAGTGGATAAGAAAGCAGAGAACTAGTGACACACACCACAAGCTGAGCGGTTCTGGCGGGGAGTTCTCAGCAGTTCTGGCGGGGAGTAGGAAATGGATTCTGTCTGTAGCAATGCTGCCCGGTGGAGTTTTCTGTGATGATGGAAATGTTCCACACCTGCCCTGCTCAACACGCTAGTCACTAACCATATGTGGCTAGTGTGACCAAGGAACTGAATTTAAACTTTTATTCACATAGTTTAAAATAGCCACATGTAGCTAATGGCTACTGTTTGGACAGTGCAGGTCTGGAGGGCAGTGGAGGGACCTGTGTAGCGTAGGTTTGGCTGCCATTGTCAGAGAAATTCCTTAGACTGAGGAACGTCTTGGGATCAGGCCAGAATATAAGAAATGCAATGACAATTATCATTACACCTAACAACTATCCAAGGCTATTATATGAGACAGGCACTGGGCTACAGCCTCTAAGGGCTTTTTCATAAAGTTATTTAATTTAATCCTTTCAACAATCCCTTTCTCTTAGTGAGTGCAGACTAGACACTGGGCTCAATATCTTCTCTTTTTGTCTCTGTTTTACAGATGATGAAATTGAGGCCTAAGGAACATAAGTTGCTTGCTCAAGGTCACTCAGCTAGTATGCGGAGGTGCTGAGATTTGCTCTCCACAGCCAGGGCTCTTGTGTACACTGATTTCTGTCTTCTGTACTCTGCTGGTCTGTCCCTGAGGACATAGGTTGCCTGGGAGTTCCAGTGTGGCTGTTCCATGACCACGCAGGATGAGCTGCCCAGAGACCACAGTGACTTCTCAAGTCAGCGGAGGCTCAGCGTTTGCTCAATACTCCTGGAATTTTGCAGAGTAGTTCGTTATCTGGAAGACCGACCGCTTGAGCACAAAAATACAACAGATTGTCCAGAGACCTCAAGCAATATGATGACTGACGGGGAAGAGACTCCTATGTGAGCTGGCTTAAATATAAGAAATATCTTTCTGGTGTTCAGCAGATCTAGAACTGGGATGCCTGGGCCCCACCTCAGAACAACCGAATCCCCTGGGGCCCTGCATCTATGCATATTAAAAAGTTTCCCAGGTGATTGTGATGCACGGCACAATTAAAGGGAAATACGCGTTACAGTGTGCAATAAACTTAATGGAAATCGTAACCTTCAGGTGTTTTATCAAGTACAAGTATAAATGGCAACAGAAAGACTTCATATAAATTGCAGATGTCAAAGGCACAATGCATTGCTATTAGTAGAAACTGAGATGTTTTTAATTGGAGGATCCTGATTTTTTGAGGTCATTGTCACAGAGAGTGAGCAAAACCTCTTGGTGATACAGATGGGACATATCTCTGATGCTGCCTGAGTTCTGATAATGACATACCTTTTAAGAAATCTCTGCATTCTGAAAACCAGCTACATATGCTCTCATTTTTCAGTGTACTTACTCTCCGTAGGTAGTTTACTCTTCCAACAGCACCTATTTTTCTTGTGTAATTCATAAATCCGATGTTGCCTTCAGTGGCAGCATAGAACTCGTAAATGTGAACATCCCCAAACCTCTTGATGAATTCCCTCCACACATCTGCTCGTAAGCCATTTCCCAACGCCATTCTCACTCTGTGGTCACGATCGTTTGGTTTCTGTGGTAGGGGGAGAAGAAGGGACCAACCTGAAACATCTCTGGAGCCTCAACTTACATATTAATACTTGCCTTTATTCTTTACATATTTAATTTATATTAATAATTGCCTTTATTTTTCACCTATGTAACTTACATTAACAATTGCCTTTATTTTACTACACACGTATGTTGGTTACAAATTCCCCTCAGTGCATGACTTTCCTGCCACCCACACACATTGTCCCCTCTCCCTCTAACACACGGAGTATGGTCTGACAGCTGGAACTCTGAGTTAATCACCAAAAGACTGGGATTTTCCCATTTTGATTTTTAAGGAGCAAGGTGAGGCGATCTGATAGAACCAGGCGATGCCAACATCTAGTCCATATCCAATCTAAAGTTACAATAATGTGTTAATAGTTTTCTTGATGGGGCTGGTGAGTATCAGAGAATTTCCAGAAAGGAGGAGCCAATATGGGAAAGGTCTGTCGGAGATGGACACGATCTGCTTCTAGGAGGACCCTGAGCAGCGTCTCTCATGGTGAGTCAATGATTTTCACTTGGTAATGAAGACGAAAACTGGGAACACGGGCCAATGAGAGAGAGAGAGGGGGAGAGGGAGGGAGGGAGAGGAGGACCATGTCTTTCTCCTCCCCTCCCCCCCTTTTACTTTCCTTCCCCTTCTTTTACTTTCCTTCCCTTTTTACTTCCCTTCCCCTTTTACTTTCCTTCCCTTTTTACTTCCCTTCCCTTTTTGTTGAGACAGGTCTCACTATGTAGAACAGGCTGGTCTTAAACTCCTGATCTTTCCACCTCAGCCTCCCAAGTAGCTGGGACTACAATCCCTGCACCGGCCTGAGAACCATTTTCTACAAAGTCATTAAAAAACAATAATGTCTGGCTGAGTGCAGTGGCTCACGCCTGTAATCCTAGCACTCTGGGAGGCCGAGGCAGGAGGATTGCTTGAGGTCAGGAGTTTGAGACCAGCTCTGAGCAAGAGTGAGACCCCGTCTCTAGTATAAATAGAAAGAAATCAGCTGGACGACTAAAAACATATAGAAAAAATTAGCCAGGCATGGTGGCAAATGCCTGTAGTCCCAGCTACTTTGGAGGCTGAAGCAGGAGGATTGCTTGAGCCCAGGAGTTTGAGGTTGCTGTGAGCTAGGCTGACGCCACGGCACTCTAGTCTAAGCAACAGAGCGAGACTCTGTCTCAGAAGAAAAAAAAAAAAAAAAGCAATAATGTGAGGGCCTGGAGGGACTAGAGAGAAGAATCTTGATATGCCCTCATTTAACCGAGGTCACAAGACCAGTTAGAGCTGAACTAAGACAACAAAACTGGCCCAATGGGATGGGAAGGGGAAGAGGAGGAGGAAGCTGGTTCCCTGTGGCCTCAGGTGGCCAGGGAGGAATATGCTTTGCTATAAATAAAAATCACAAAGGAAAATCTGTTTTGGGCATAAGGTCTGAAAGGCATCTCTCCTGAGTCAGCATGAGAGGTGGGGCTTGGACCGGGTCATCTTCCATTCAACCAAACTCATTTACAAGGCCCCCAAGGATATGTCCAAACCAATGGTGGTTTCAATGATATTTTATATTAATAAGGCAAATTATGTCCTCCTAGGAAGTCAAAGCCTGGCAGGAGAGACAGGTAAATAAATAGGTATAATTTTATCTGGCAAATTCTGTTACTCTGTGACCTTTATTCTAACAGAGAACAGAATGAAATGGGGTAAGAGGGCTGAGGCCATCTGGGCTTTCCTCTCACATCACATGTTAATTTCTTTGATCAAACAGCAACTGCTTAAATCAGAGCATTTTCTACATTATTTCCTACATTGTGAAATCCCTGTGAAGTGATTTTGGAATAACAGTTCCTCTTGGAAAAGAACTGTTTAAAGCGAGAAGCTGGCAGTTCTCTTCAAGGGGGAGGGCCTTTGCATGGCAGTTTAAAACCACAGCAAAACAAACTCTGAATTGTTTCTATGTAGGAGGAAAGGGCCAGGAGGCAGCAAATATACATTTTATTTTATTTTTTTATTTTATTGTACTTTTTTAATTTTTATTTTTAATTTTTTTTTTTTGAGACAGAGTCTCACTCTGTTACCAGCCTAGAGTGCCATGGCGTCAGCCTAGCTCACAGCAACCTCAAACTCCTGGGCTCAAGTGGTCCTCATGCCTCAGCCTCCTGAGTAGCTGGGACTACAGGCATGCACCACCATGCCCAGCTAATTTTTTCTCTATATATTTTTAGTTGTCCATGTAATTTCTTTCTATTTTTGGTAGAGACGGGGTCTCTCTCTTGCTCAGTCTGGTCTCAAATTCCTGAGCTCAAACGATCCGCCTGCCTCGGCCTCCCAGAATGCTAGGATTACAGGCGTGAGCCACTGCACCCAGCCTACATTTCATTTTTAAGTAGCTTGTTGGCCAAACTGAGGTGATGAAGCTCTTTCAGGAGTCCTAACCAGAGGGCAGGTACTGGCCACTGGTATAAACAGGACCTTTGAGCAAAAAGAGACCGGGGCCCTATGCCAGTGGCTCTTACCCAGGGTGTCTGGAAGAGTCACCCAAGAAGCCTTTTGAACCTGCATGAGCCCTAGACAGTTACCCTGGGTAGGAATCTATCCTCTTAATCAGCTCCCTTGGTTCATAGGTCACCAAATCCATTCCCCTTTATAAGTACTAAGTACCTGTAAGTAGGGAGACCATACTCTAGTTTGCCTGGATATGCCTGTTGTCCTGGTGTGCTTGTCACTTTGCATTGCTTTCACTCTCGGTGTCCCCATCTGGATAACAAGTCGTAGCGGTATGCTGCCCACGCGGCACTATTCTCCTCAGTAATGACTGTCAGTTTTCAGAGACCACCCCTGCCCTCTCCACCCCCACGATCCCTCTAAGAATAATAAAATAATACAAATATCTGAAGAATACTTACTTTTGCTTAAAAATAATCATCTGACCTGGGTGCTGACCTGCTCCCAGGCCTGCGCGAGAAACTCCAAAGCAGCACGTCTGTGTGTAAACCCAAGACCTTACTTATCCCGTGTGCAGCCCACGATCAACACTCCTTCTGCCCCCTTACTTTATTTCCTTGTCTAATGGAGGAATGAGGGGTGAACACCTGTCTCCCTCATTAGATGGTAAACTCTTTTGAGGCCAAATAGGTGTGTATATCACCCCCAGAGCTTGGATCTATGTTTTGCATGTAGTACAACCCCTGCGGTAAAATAAATAACCTCCACCAAGAAACCCTCAATTTTCAACTGCTAGTGGCAGGGACATCAGCACAAGAGCAGGGCCTAGGGTAGTGGAGGCCTCAGATGCTCTGGGTGTGTGAGAAGCTGGCCAGCCTCCCAGGTGCAGCTGTCACCTGTGGGTGGCAGGTAGCTGGGCTCCTAATCACAACACCATGGGCTCAGTTTTCATCACGCAACTGAGGGATCTTGTTACGCCAGCAAAAGGGATTAGAGCCCTGGGCTGGAAATGTTTGTGCACACAAATGGGAGACCCTGGAGCCTTCTAAGATGTTTGGTTCCCAACTAAGCTTTTGTTCAGCCGTGGCTGAAAGTAGAATATGACTCCAGTCTTCCTTTCCCATAGGGAAAACAGTGTTTCTCCACCACCAAAGCCACTCCTTGGAGGAACTGATTTTTAGGTCAAGGGTCACCTGCTCATTTTCTTTAACAAGGATATAACCTTCTCCTTCACATTTGAGCTAAGGTGTGACATGCAAACACACCTGGGGGACTTAAATCCGCACTAGGATTAAATGACTGATGAAGAGCAAGAGGTCAGCGTGTCCGGGGAGGAATGCTGGGTGCCAGGCTGTTAGAATAAGCAGAAAGCTTCCACAGAGGACTTTTCTATGCATCAGGCATTTGGTCTGTATTATCGTAAGTTTTGAAAGAACCCTATCAAAATGTGATAGCTAATAAAGTATTTGCCTTATATTAAAATCGAGGAAATGGAGCCTTGGGAAGCTTAAAACAATTGTGATCAATTGTGATCTTGTGCCCAAGATCACAAACGTAGCAAACATAACAGTTGCTCCAAGGTTCAAATCCAAATCTATGTGACTTCTGAGAGCAATTTTCCTTAATTAAAAAAAAAAATAAAAGCAAAAAAGAGAGAGTTGACACACACACATAGACTGAAAGTCAAATAGTACTGAAAGGCTTTTAAATGCTGTGTTCATTCCACCTCTCTGTCCCCACCTTTGTCCCAGCTTGCCACACAGAGGCGGACACTTTTAACTCTAGTAGCTGTTACTTCTGATCTCCATATTTCTAAATGAAATGCTTATTTTGCTATCTCTTGGTTCAACAATTTTAGACTTCTTATTGTGCTAGATGAGGATGAAGCTCTCTCTCATTTTTCCAGTATCACGGTTTCTGGATACATCAATATTCAGCGCTCACATTATTTTGCCCATGATACACCACTGATCAGCCAAGTAATATACTATGAACACATTCTTGAACATATTTTTTTTTCCTGGAATTAATTGCTTCCCTGCCCATTTGCTTTATTTTCTTTGTGTCTATTTGTTAAGTCTTTCCTTACTCTCCAGCAGCCTTTAAATAAAATCTTCCTCATAGTGAACTCTATCAGATGATATAATTTCTTTTTGCCCCATTATGTTTCTTTTCTTTCTGTTCCAACCTGGACTTGTTCGCTAGGCCTGCAGATTGCCTTTGTCTCTCTTTCCTGGATCCTGTGTCTTCCTCTCTTTTTTCACTCTCTTCTTTTGGATGGAATATTTTCTCTAGTAACTTCTCAAAGGGGAATATGTAAGAGGTAAGTTTTTTTTTGTTGAGACTTTGAATGTCTGAAAATATTCTTATTGTACACCTGATTGATAATTTGGCTGGATATATAATTCTAGACGGGCAATAATTTTTACTTAGAATTTTGAAAGTACCACTGTGTTTTGCAGCTTATAGTGTTGCTGTTGACAAGTCAAATGTCATTCTTATAGAATTGTCTCTCCCTCTCTTTTTTTGGTAGTCTTAAATTCCATCATGGTAGTAATTTTTTTTCCTCCATTAATTTTACTGGGAACTCCATTGGCCCTTTCCATCTGTCCTTTAGTCCTGGGATGTTTTCTTATATTATTTCTTTGATAATTTCCTCCTCTCCATTTTCTCTATTTTCTTTTCCTATTAAACATATGTTGGACCTCTTTAATTGATCTCTAAATTTTTTATCTAGTCTTTCCCAATGTCTATCAATCTATCTTTTTCTTCAACTTTCTGTAAGATTTCTCAGTTTTATCTCTCAATCTTTCTATGAGTTAAAGATTTTTAGAAATCATTTAAAAAAATTTTCAGGTCTTATCCATTTTATTTTTTGTAAAACACCTCTCTTGTTTTATAAATACAATATCTTCTTTAATCTTTCTGAGGATATTAATTATAGGTTTCTTGAGGTTTTCTCCTGTTCTTTGAGTTGACGTTTCTTATTTTCTTTTGATGATCCCTTCTGTTAGAGGCTTTCCTCAGGTGCCTGGTGATCCTTGATGTCTGTTCCTATTCAAGAGTAAGGCCACAAAAAGGTGTCCTGAGCAGCCCTGTGTGTGGCAGGGGCTACTGCCAGGTGGGCTGCACTGTTGGGTGATGAGCCCATAGGCCAATGTCTGATTGCTTTTCTGGAAAAGTTAGCTCTTCCTAAGGATGACCCTATTCCATTCTCCTGCTTGCAAGCTTAAAGTCAGTACTAGAGTCCCAAAAGCTGTGCAGGAGAAAGGAGCTGGGGTTCTCCCTGGCCAGTATGTAGATATTTACTCAATCTCTGTTTCCGGTGTCTCATCCCTGCCTTTCTCCATTCCTGGGGTCCTTGAGGTCAAAGCTTCTTTAGATCTTCTCCAGAGAATAAACCTCCTGTTGTCTACAGGGTGGGGGAGAGGAACAGAAGGTCTAGCTACTCATCACACAGATTTTCAAATAATCCTGTTTTCAAGCCTGACGCCTCATCTTGCCTTTAGTTGTATTCAGTGCCTTCAATTTCTCAGCATTCAGGAAGTAAACTGGCTTGCTTCTTCTTGACCCTGCTTCTTAAATTTCACCTTCCTTAGCCCTACTAGGTCACCTTCATTGGTCAACTTTCTTTACTATGTAGTTCATGCTTGTAATGTCTCTTAGTTTCTTAGATGATGGAGCTTTCCTTGTCTTCCTCGTTTTTGGGTGACTTCCAAGAGTTGAAAGGGCAGGCGGTCTTTACCATCTTAGAAAAACTCTAAAGTCCATGTTCTTAATAACTAACATGTTATAACTTCTACTTGGTTGAGGGCCCACCTGTCTGCTTTACAGAAGAGGCCTTTGTCCTTCCAGTGTATTTTCCCCACTGCAGCCAAAAGGACGGTCTAAAACTGCCATCTCTCACATCACTTTCACACATCAGGCCCTTTAGTCGTGATGTGTCCTGTTCACATTTAAGTCTCAGCATAAAGCCCTGGCCATGTGGCCCTGCCAATAAGTCTCGCCTTCTGCCACACTGCTTGTGGCTCCCAGTGTGCCAGGTGACTTTGTTCCAGTGCACACATGCTGATGCAGTTAGCCAGAGGCCCTTCTTTCCTTGCCTGCCTGGAGAACTCTGCAGTCTTCAAAACTCACCTTCTTTGGCAAACCTTCCTGATCCTATGCTCCTTCCCTCTTTCTCTTGGCCTGTCCCCTGTCTTGGTCCCCAGTCAAATTTGTCACTCTCCACTCTATGCTGCTTCACACCCATCATTCTCTTTTCTACCAGCATGAAAGTGATGCAGAGATGGAAATTTTAGGCTGGAAGGGACCACAGAGGTTATTGAATTTCAGAGGGAAGACTGGGAACACTAGGGGGGTAAGTGGAGTCTATTCAGCCCTTTCAGGGTTCTGGTCTATCTCATTTCCCCTTGCAAATACCAGGACTTTTATGTGTGGCCCCTGAAACTCTCCTCCAGTTCCCTCTCTTCCTCCTCCCACTCTGGTCACACTCTCAGCAGGCAGCATAAAGCCTCATTTAGTCCCTGTGTTATAGGAAAGAAACACTCAGCTTTATTAATATCTTGCTCCAACAAGTAAGTTTTCCTAAATGACATTGTTTTTTAGGTAACTACACAAACAAGATGGGAGCTGACGACTGCACACTGCAAGAAATGAACCAGAATCGTCTTTCACTATAAATAGGTGCTCTGACAGCAAAGGCCCAAATACAACAAGGGAAGTCAGGCAAAATGGATAAAGAATATTCACCATAATACTGTAAAAAGCATCTAAGTCAATAGCTTTGCTATCCAATCCCCAACTCACCTTCAGATGAGAGTGATTACCTAGTTTGAATATCTTCTTTTATTTCTTCCTTTGTGTATGGGGGGCAAAATTTTCATTGATTCATTTGATAAATATGTATGGGGCACCTATGAGCAACATACTGTTAGGCATAGAAAATAATGATAATGATAATAATGGCTATGATTTGTTGAGCATTTACTAAGTGCCAGGTATTTTGCTATGTACTTTACATACATCATCTCATACTGTCTTCATAGACCCCTCTGTGAGGCAGATCTGTTATTTCTTCCCCTGTTAGCTGATGGGAACCTGAGATTTAGAGACGTTAACTCTTCTGCTCAAATGGCAGAGTTAGGATTCAGGCCTATTGACTCTTAAGAGTCCTTAAGAGTCCTTGCTCTTAAGCACTGCTCTAAGTACCTGGAGCCAAACCTGAACCGCTGGCTGGGAGCAATCCTTCACTGTCCTCTGCCCTACCAAAGCAGCTGTTGAACACTGTTGAGAATAGGGAGGAGAAGCATAGTGGCCTCCGCCTCCCAGTACTGGCCCCAGATCCTCCTGAGGAGCTGTGCCATATCTATGGATGGGCGACAGATGGTTCAGCTGCTTGGCTAAGGCAGAAGTTGCTTCCCTGAGATCCAGTGCTTGGGGGTTGTGGGTGGTGTCTGCCCCTCCAGGGACAGCCCATTCTTCTAGGCAGCTCTAAGGGTGAGAAAGCTCCTGATTACATTGATCCAGAGCCTTCCACCATTCACTCTGGTTTTTATCCACTTTTGTTTGAAAAGTCCTCTTGCTATAATCTTTATGTAAGCTCCATAGAATCTGGGCTTCCTAGGATGACCTATGATTTAGAAAAAAAATCTTTAACTGGAAGCTTTTTGGAGACAACTTGATCATTTATGACAATTCTGATAAGTATTTTCCAGACAGAACTCAGGGGTGGGGAAGCAATGGCAAACAGGAACTCCAGATCTATTTCTATATTATGGGTCATTGTGACTGTATACCAAATCATAATATATTTTGAAGGTGTAGAACCCCAAACTGTCTTTGTTTTCCAGTATTTGAGATAACATTACAAAAAAGGTGGGAGAGAGTGTGTGTGTGTGTTTGCGTGAGCCTGAAGACAGCTACACACAAACATGTTTGTTTTCCTCCAGTCCAAAGGAGGCTCCCTTTAGACCTAATAGAAACAACACGCATTCTCCAAGGAGGCTTCTAACTGACAAGGGGGTGCCTTTAAGGTCGAGAAGAAAAGCCAAGCAGAAGGGTCCCATATGGGACCCTGGGTTTTAATAGAGAGGCATGCAACCTTGAGGACCAGGTGGAATACTAATACGAAAAAAAATTCAATAATGACATTAATAGAAACTGCTGTGGAAAAGGTCACAACCCAGCTCACATAAAATTATGTCCCTCATGAATCTGTTGAATCTGCCAAAAAATTAGAATAATATGTGCTAAGCCTGAACATTTTGGCAGAAACACATTACCTCCCTCAACTCAACTGCACATTTTTCAGGGGTAAGAAATTAGCGGCTCATTCATCAAAATTTGTTGATGCCCATGATGCGCCAGCTACGGATCTTGGTGCTGTGGATCTGGCAGTGGACAGAGCCCCTGTTTGTACGAGACTATTGTTTAAGGGTGTGGGGCAGAGAGTAGTCACATACACCTGTACTATGTCAGGAGCTACAAGTTCCAAGAAAAGCAGTGACAAGGTGGATAGGGAAGGGCAGGTGGCATGTTTGATAATTAGCAGGAGGAGCCTCTAACGAGGCGACATCTGGTCCAAGACTGAGTGAAATGAGGGGAGAGAGTCCTGGGGGAAGAGTGTCCACACTTCTTTCTATGGCACACAGCAGCTAGTGCGTAAAGTAGAACAAAACACGTGCTTATCAGTAGCAATTTATCAACTTAGTGATCCTTTGAGTTTGTTTTGTGTCGATTGATTAAAGGAATTAGAATCTGGTGAGTTTACTATATTACCTCGTCCAGTGGTTCTCAACTAGGGTAGGATGTGCCTGACAAGGGACATTTGGCAATGTCTGGAGATATTTTGATCATTGTGACCTGGGGAGGGGGAGGGTTACTACTGGCATCTTGTGGGTAAAGGCCAAAGATGCTGCTAAGCATTCTACAACGCACAGAATAAGTCCATACAGCAAAGAATTAACGAACCCAAAATGCCAGCAGTGCCACTATTGAAAAATCCTGATCTGGCACCAATGCCAGCCACCAGATCTCTGATGAGCTCTTGAGAACCCTATCAAGATAGCTGGGCATCTGCGAACAGGGCAGATCCACGGCCCTTGGAGTTACCTTGGGGTGTCTGTGCCCAGCTTGGTGACAGGCTTTGTTGGTTGGTTTCAAAATCACATGGGGACTTGTTCATTAAAGAACATAGTTTCCTGCATGCTTTTAATATAAAAGAGGCCAAGAAGACAAGATTCGGTCCCTGCTATCAAAGACGCTGCAGCCTGGGGATGTGAGGCATGAAGAGAAACACCTGCAATGTGGCAAGGGCCGGAAGAGGGTAGAAATAAAATGATGTGGCGGAAAGGGGTAATGACTTTTGTTGGAGTGACCCAAATAAATTTAACATATGAGGTATCATTTGCACTGGGCTTTGACAATAGGTTTTAGTAAATAGAGAGGGAAATGGAAGTTATATTAGGTAGAAGGTAAGATGTAAAAACAGGTAAAAAGGCAGGGAATAATAATAATTATAATAATAATAACTACCATTTAGTAAGCCCCCTCTACGGAGCCTGTGTGGTGCCAAGCACTTTATCATGATAAACGATTGTAATCTAAACTCAAAGCTGATACACATGAATCTGCTGAAGGCTGGCATCATCCAAAGTGACTTGAATTTCCATCTTATCCATTTCAAAACGATATTAAAACATGGAGAGTGTTACCTGGGGTGAGTTGCATAAATACCGAAGCAGTTCACCAATATACTGAATGACAGTGGCATTGTATTTTCTGCAGTCATCCCAAAATTGGCTGGCTGAGAATTTAGCCCGCAAGGCAATAGTAGCACCTACAGAGAAAGCATAGAAAGCGTCAATAAAGAAATGATACAGTTGAGGAGTTAGGGGGTGATGGCTAAGGAGTGTGAGGTTGCCTTTTGGGTTGAGGAAAATGTTCTAAATTTGATTATTATGATGGTTGCACAGTCCTGTGAATACACCCAAAGCCATTTAATTGTACACTTTAAGTGAATTGCATTATATCTCAATAAAGTTGTTTTTAAAAAAGCTACAAAAATTCCCCCAATTATTATTTCTCATCTTTGAAAGGTGGAAATTTAAAAATAAATTATATTCACAAACAAGTATTGAATACCTATTATATTCACTGCAAAAAATGAATAAGGCATGGTTTTGTCCTACAGGGGCTTCCAACCTATGGAGAAGACACAAAAAAGTCATTCTAATAAAAGTCAGCTTGCAGTAAGAGGTCCAAATGAGGCCCTAAGGAGGAGAGAGAGTGAGAGAAAGACAGATATCAGTTCTGCTTGGAGGCAAGGGCTGAGAAAGGCATACTTTGGAAGAGGGAGGATTTGAGTTCAGACTTGAGAAATGGATATGGGAAGAGATAAAAGAATTTTAGAGGAAAAAGCCTGAACTAAAGGACAGGCAGCCCAGAAGGTGTTGGGGGATGGCCAAGACTCAGCTGGCCTGTGACTGGGGTGGCGGATGGGTGGGACAAACGTGGCTAAGCAGCTAGAGATACAATCATGGAGAGCCTGGAAGTGCCAGGGGAGGAGGGAACCTTTACTTTGCAGGTAATGGAGAGCCAAGGTCTTGAATAAGCGGGAGGCAATATTCTTCTATGATGGGCGAGGTAGACAGAATAATGATACATGAAGCTGTCTACTTTATCCCCAGAATGTGTGAATATGCTACCTTACTTACATGGCAAAAGAGACTTTGTAGATGTGATTAAATTAATGATCTGGAGATGGAAAGATTATCCTGAACTATCTGGGTGTACCCAAGGGAATCACAAAGGTCTTTGTAAGAGGGAGGCAAGGTCAAAGGCAGAAGAAGGAGATGGGATGATGGAAATGGAAGGTTGGAGTGATGTGCTTTGAAGATGGAAGGTGGCCATGAGCCCAGAAGGAATGCAGGCCTGCCGACACCTTGATTTTAGGACTTCTGACCTCCAGAACAGTTAACAGTGTGTTGTTTTAAGCCACTGAGTTCGTGGTAATTTGTTACAGCAGCAATAAAACTAATAAAATGGGCAAAAATATTTATCATATTCAATCAAATTATAGGCATGAAATGTAATAAAAGTGAAATAAAAAAATCTCACCAATATTTTTCCATGATATTAATTTAGTTTTTACTCCTCAATACACCAAAGTCCCATGTTTTAGAAGAGGAGAAACTTTTAAATAGTAATTTTTCTTCTTTAGCACATACTTATGGTGCTTAAGCGATTGATTAGTCCATTTGGGAGCCTCAGAGTCACTCTGTTGCTGAAGGGCCCAGCAATGTGACCCACGCCAGCTTTCCTTGCTGACTGGGGGCTGTACTGACGCCGGGCTGAGTACTTTATAGCTCATCAGTCCATGGGTGAGGCGTAGAAGAGGAGGCTTAGGCAATCAGATACAGGTTGAGCATCACCTCTTTGAAATGCTTGGGACCAGAAATGTTTCAAATTTCAAATTTTTTCAGATCTTGGAATATCTGCATATACATAATAAGACAGTTTGGGGATGGGACCCAAGACTAAGGACGAAACTCATTTGTGGTTCATATACACCTTATACACATAGCCTGAATGTAATTTTATATAATATTTTTGTGCATGAAACAAAGTTTGTTTTAAGTACTTATGTGTGGTATTTTCCACTTGTGGTGACATGTCGGTGTTCAAACACTTTTGGATTTTGGAGCATTTTGGATTTTGAATTTTCAGATGATGGAGATATACATATACACACATATATATATGTATATTATATATACGTAAATATATATATAAAAGAGTTTCCTAGAGACTCCAGAAGGAATGTAGCCCTGGTGACACCTTAATTTTAGGCCTTCTGATCTCCAGAACAGTAAGAAAATAAATCCGTGTTGTTTTAAGTCTCTCAGTTTTTGGTAATTATATATATAAGAAAAAAATATATATGTTTATATATATATTTAGTCTTAGCTTGAGCTGCTATAACAAAATATTACAGACTGGGTGGCTTAACTAATACTTATTTCTCACCGTCCTGGAGGCTGGGAAGTGTAAGAGCAAGGTGCCAGCAGATCCTGTGTCTGGTGAGGGCATGCTTCCCAGTTTGGGGATGGCCGTCACCTCCCTGTGTCCTCATGCGGAGGAGAGCAGAGACGGGAAAGAAGCTCTCCACTGTCTTTTCTTCTAAGGGCACTAGTCCCATTCATGAGAGCTCCACCCTCATGACCTAATCACCTCCCAAAGGCCCATCTGCCAATACCAACACACTGGGGTTTAGGATTTCAACATATGAATTTGGGGAGACACAACAGTCAGCCCATGACATACATATGCACACATATATACACACATACATATGTATATGTACATATTACTATGTAAACATATATGATTATTTAACATGAAATGCCACATCAGAGAATAAGGTAAGTTTTTTAGCCCAGTCAGAAAGTTACAGATAGTTTCCTGGAAGAGGCAGATACTGGACTTTGCCTTAATGTCTACAAGTGGCATAAATTCTGCTGGAAGGAGAGGGATGGCAACTCCAAATTGAATAGTAAAGTTTGAGAAAGAAAGGGAAGCGATGGCAAGCCAAGTATTCAGAGTCGAGCCGGGAGCTGTGGGAACAGGGAAGAAGACAGAACGGGGACAAGTGAAGAAGTTTGAGTCAGATGCTGATGGACAGCAACACGCAAGTTTCTGAAGATGGAAATGACATAGGAGAATTATGTATGGAATCTAAGAATCAAGTGTCTTAACCTAGATAAAGACCTAAAATATTTTAAAGGAGTTTCACTCTTGAGATACTGAACAATTATAGCATTATATTATTAAACAGGGTGAGAAAATATAAGTTATTTTAGATACTTATATTTATAGTTATATGAGATACTTGCAATGTGTAAGCCAAATAGCTTTGCTATTAATGCAAAATTAAACCTTGTTCCTAGCAGACAGGAAAGTAGCTAAATTTTGTATTACTTTTCCTTGTGAGCAAATGTGAATGTGTACTGGCCTTTGATGCCTTGTTGAGAGAAAAAGCTTACCAGTCACAATACATCCATGTATGCCAATCATAAGTGCAGCACTGTGGTACATGGGCAGAGTGATATATATGACATCATCTGTCTTCAACCCGCTTGTTACAGCAAGGCCGGTTCCATACCATAAGCGTTGGTGATTGATCACGGCAGCTTTTGGGAGACCTTTGCAAAGATACAAGAGAAGGCATGAGTGAACCCAGATTGGCCATTTACAGCTTGGGGGAGAGATCTGGCTTAGGAAGCTTCATCATCCTGTGCTTAGAGGATTGCATAGGGAAGGGCCATGACCAGATAGACCAGGAGTTGGCAAATTTTTCCTATAGAAGACCAGTAAATGTTTTAGGCTCTGTGGGTCATACAGTCTCTGTTGCAATGTCTCAACTCTGGTTTGTGGCCAAAAGCAGCCATACACATACATAAACGAAGGAGTGTGGCTGTGTTTTATTTACAAAAGCAGGTAGGAGACTGTATTTGGCCCACAGGCTATAGTCTGTTGACTCGTGAGTTAGAAATGATTACAGTGGTAACCTGAAGAGAAAGGAATGAACGTCTACTGAATTTCTGTTCTGTGTCTACCATTTTGTAAGACATTTTCAAACTTTCATTTAATTTTCATAACAAATTTATGAAATATATAATTATATTCTCCAATCCACAGATGAGAAGGCTGAGATTCAGCCAGATTCAGCCCATCCAATCACCTTCCCTCATAACTACTTTTATTAATTTCTTATGTACTATTCTAGAGTTTCTTTGTACAAATATAAGCAAATGTGAACATTTGCTCGTATGCTCTTGCCTTTTCTATTAAAAAATATGTATACTATTCTGCATGTCTTTTTCCTCTTGACACTTAACAATGTTTCTTGGAGATCTGTCCGTGTTTGTACGTAGAGATTTCCCTCACTTATCCATTTATTTACTCTCTTTCTCTCAGCTGCCGGAAGTCCTTTGTGTGAGTGCATTATAATTTACTTACACTATTTGCTATTACGAATGATGTTGTGGTGAATGACCTCGTCCACATGGCAGTTCGCACTAGGAATGACATAATCTCTTGCATAAATTCACTGAAGTGAGATTGTGGGTCAAAAGATATGTCTTTGTAATTTTGACGGATAACTGCCGCATTGCCAGTCGTAAGGCCTGCCTTCATTCACTTTCCTGTCAGCAATACTTACGTTTGCCTGCTTCCTCATAGCCTTGCCAACACGTGCTCTCAAATGCTGGGATTTTTGCCAATTTAAAAGGTGAAAACTGGTACCTCAGTATAGTTTTATGTACTCGCATTTTCTTAACCACAATTTACATAAGTTTTTGTAAGACTTTCTACTGAAAGTGTATACTTACATTATTTTCCATGGAAGATCAGTTCAGTTGGGTAGGGCGTGAAGTCACGCTAAGGGGAGCTAAGAGTTTAAGACCCGAGTGGGTTAAGTAGGCTTTGTGAAAAAGAAGGCAGATCTCTGTAGACTCACATTTTTTAATACTTGATGATACCCTTTGCCAGATGTTGCCCAAATAGAAGCAATTTGTTATAAAGCAAAGAACTATGGCCAGCAAACTGCCATCATTGTAAACACAATTCAAAATTCATTTTCTTTGACAGTGGGCCACTGGCATTGTTAGTATTAATGCCCCATTCTACACTAATATTAAGAAATAGAAGAAAGCATCAACAAATCAATTGTATCCACCATGGAAAATAATTTTCTGAATAGTGAAAGCTCTGAATTACATTCTTTAAAAAGAAATGCCCATCTTTGTTGCTTTGAAGTACTTCTAGAACTTTCCTAAATTAAGATCTTGTATTAATGAAGAAATAAGAGTATTTGGTAACTATCGTATAATTTTGTGCTAATGATTTCCTTTGAGGAACAGGAAAAACATTTTGTTCTCCAGTTACTTAAATGAGTTTTTAAAATTAATATTTATAAGAGTAACTCGGCAAATATTTTATTCAGAGAAAAGAGAAAAAATAAACACCAATCTATTTAAATGGTGTTTAATAAACACCATCAATTTAGTTAAACATAAATTCTGAATTATGAGATTAAATCAGAGTGTTTATTCTTTTTTCCTCCCTAAGATGAGTATCATATTTGATTGCTAAAACATGCATTATAAAGAAGTTTTGTACTTGTCTATTTAGTATGAAAACTAGAAGTGTCCATTACTAACAAAGGGCTCACTTTATCTCAATTATTTCCCAAATCAAAGTTTACAATATAATTTTACCATTCTATTAAGAAATGAGGATAAAAGTTCCACATATTAATATTAAGGTAGTATCTGTATGCAGTGGAAGCAATTGGTTAACTGTGTCTTCCCACCTTCCTGTTGGCATAGCAATATATAACTTTTGACAAAAAAATGACGGACATTATGCTTTCGGCACTAGCTTTAATGTCATTCCCGGCTTTGCTTCCTCATTTACTTAAAGAAAATATTTAGCAAAAGTGACTGTATGAAGGGAAGCTGACATTGAGGTTAAACTTAGGTCCAGGAACCGAGAGATCAGATGGGTTCTGAGGGTCTACAGGCTGCTGTTGAGATAAAAGGCTCAAAGGAACATTTAGCCTTATCTATAATATTGATTATTTTACGAGGAGGATGTATGCATTACCAGCTTAAATTAAAATTTTAATCAAAAGAGATAAATGGCTCATATGTTCAATTTCCCAGTATTAATAATCAGCATGCTAGGGCTAGCTTCCTGTCCCTCTTTTAAATATATCCCTCAGGCTTCATATTATTAATATTATTACATTTTGGTTTTCTCTGGCCAACAATAGGCAGACACTAAATATCTGTTACACGAATAAGCCAGGAGGTATTGGGGCAGAACTGTCAATCATCTGAGCTGTGGAATCTGAACCTACAAGGTGAAACCTGGACACTTCTATTTCTTCTCTTGAGAAGTTCTTAACCTAAGTGTCGTTTTCTGAATCTGCAAAATGGGAGTAAGAATAGTAATAGTACCCATCTCAAAGTTGGTGGGAGAATTGTATGAACAAATGCTGTAAAGCTCTCTGAAGAATGTCTAGTATCTACTACCCTTAATATTGCTTATGCTATTTAGCAGCATTCCAGTAACACTGTTAATTGGCAGTGTATTTTTCAGAGGCTCATAATATATGGGTGCAGCTTACAGTTGAAGGCTATAGATGTGATGAAATACAGTATTTTAGGCCTTACACCAGAGCCATCCTACATCCATAGCACCAAGCAGCACCAAGGCTGTGTTGCATGGGAAGATGGTAGTGAAAACATTTATATAAACATCACCCCTTTATTCTCCACTGGTCTTCTCCAGTGTTCCATTTACCATTGATTACATATTATATTAGCATATGGACTCTGTATATAACATAATCAAAATACAACAAGCATTAAAAAAAATTCCAACAACCCATTTAGTGTCAAATTTCATCCATCATTGTAACTATTTTTGTAGTTTTCGGTTAACCTCTTTACCTGTTCTATACCAACTGGGGGAAAATATGAATAGCTTTGAGAAACCCGAATGGGATCGTATGCTATGAAATAAGATCAGTTCCCACAGGCAAGGAGCTAAATCCTCTAAGGTATTAGTTACCTGATAAGTTTTGCCAAAGAAAGAGAAGATTTGAAAAAGTATGCCAGTATTTAACTCCTTTAGCATAGGTCCATTTCTTTGCAAATCCTCTCTTTATTTTTACCTGTGGTTCCAGAAGTATAAATGTATAAGGCAGGAGTGGAAAAAGTGACTTCAGACCTCCATGACTCTGGGACGGGTTCAGTTGACACTTCATCCACTTTGTCCAGCAAAGAGTCAACCCCATCCGTGTTAGAAGTTCTGCTCACATAATAGATGGACACATCATCTTTTTTCAGGCTTGGCAATACCTCTTCAATAGCTGCTTGTAGTTCTTAATAGGAGAAAAAATTCAAACAAACTGAATTAGTCCATTAAAGTTCTATTAATGTTTCACTAAGCTTTATTGATAATTTTGTTTTTAGCATTTTTTTTTGCTAAAATGTGTAGACATGACAAGTGATGCTTATAGTTATGTATTTTTAAATGTGAAATTTGCTACATTTGAAAAAAATCACAAGGTTTCAATATTTGAGAGAAAGTTGGGTTTTATGGCTTCACAAGCACAGCAGATGGTTGGTTGAAATCTGTATTTCTTATGGCAAGTGAAAACTGGTGGACATAAGGGAAAAACCAAGAAATATAACTGTATAACTCATAGATACCTAAAAATACTCAAGAAATGAATTTAGCGATTGCTTGTATGTGCCCCACGGGACCAGCGATAAAAAAAAAAGAAAATTTTAAGGAAGGAGAAGAGAGATGAAAAGAAGGGAGCCATGTTAACTAACAAAGATGATAGAAGCCAACTTTATATAACAAGGTTTTTTTAAACTTCAATATCAAGTAGTTTTCTAGGAAGGTTTAGCTGATGTGAGAAATAAGCTAAATTTTATGAGCATATTCTCTGGTCTGAGAAAAAAAAGGAATGGTTAATTTAGAGCAGCGTTTTTTTAACCTGTGGGTCACAATACAGTAGTAGACTGTTAAAATCATTTAAAGTGAGCAATATTTTTAAAAATTAAACTAGAATGAAATAGAAATTTTCATGTACATCACACACAGTAAGTGGTGAGCTTTGTTTTTCAAAAATTTTGTTTCAGTTATGTGGGTGTGAGAGTACTGAGTCACACACAAATGTATTTCTTACTGGGTTAAGGTCAAAAATTTGAAAGACGCTTATTTAACATGCAAACTGCATTTGATGTTTGCTACTTGGATTTTTTGTGCCCGTAAGCCGTAAAATGAGACTGCTTTTAAGCTTACTTGTCTTGAATTGCGATTAACTGAAGTGAATATACTCTTTCTTATTAGGAAGGTGACTCAATATCCCAGGGAATTACCCTGGGGAGGCTATATCCAGTTCATCTCATATGCTTTGTTTATCAGGTGTTTGTGTATGATGTCTCCATCAAGGTAAGAAATATCACTGGAGTAGATGCATTAAAAATGTTAAAAAACATTTTAACCCAAAGATTTCACGCACCTGGTAAAAATAAATCAAATGGTACGAAAGGGTTTATAATGAAAATCAATAAGACCTTACCACAGTCCTCCTCATATCTAAAGCTATTGCCTAGAGGCAGCCACTTTCAATTGTTTTAGCTGTTTGGTTCTGGCAATCACCTCTCCATCACTAAAAAAGGTACATTTCCTGTTCCTTTTTGGCCTATCAATTTTAATCCCCGCTCCCATTTTACCCTGTTTACTCCCAACAGTTATTATCTTCACTTTATACTGTCTGGGTTCATAGCATTTACATCTGTTCCCAGAACATGATTCTGCCTTCCCAGCTTGGTCTGTGGGTTGGCTTTAGAATACCAATCATCATAATTGACCTGATTATGCCTTTGTAAATATTATTCGCTGCAGAACCAAGGAACACACTATAATTGTATTTTCCTTTTTGAACAGTTATCTCTTGGAGTTTCTGGTTGGCTATTATTCTTTAAGATGCTATTGGCCTCAATTCTTTTTTCAACCCTATCAGATCCATTTTTATTTTATTTTATTTTTTGGCCCCAGCAACCTTTATTCTCCTCCTCTACTATTTTATTTTTTTTCTGTTTCCTCTCTAGCCCTGCAGCAACAGTAAAACATTACTGTTGTAGAAATTGGGGTGGTAGCATCTACTCCCTTGCCCCTTGGCTTAGGTCCTCATTAAAATGTCCTACCTAAATTACTGCTCTAGCTTCCTGACCAACTCCTTACCTCTAATCTCTTCCACTTCCAATTTATCAGTGTCATTACTGCCTCACTTCTTGTTGTCACTCCATTTAAAATCCTTCAGTGGCTGTTCATCCCTTGAGATAGAATCCATTCTCCTCATTTGGGAGGTCCTGAGGTCTTCACATCTCACCCCTGCCGGCCTTTCTGAATTCATCTCCTACTATCTACCTCTTGCCCCTTTCCTCTAACCGCACAGATCTATGAGTATGTGAAATCTCTGAATGTAACTGTATGCTCGCATCTCATCACCTTTGTCCAGGTAGTCTCATCTGCTTGGAATAGCCTCCCACCCTCTGGTCACCAGGAAAACTTCTGCGTCTCCTTCAAGACTCAGCCTAGGGGACACCTCCCTTCTGTCAACTTCCTTTCCTCTGCAAAGGGAGCCTGCAGATAGTCCTATAAATGTATTTAGTACACAGTATGACATGGTTCAATTCTTTTTCTCCTCTACTAGTGAAATCTTTGAGGGTAAGGGATCATAACTGAATCACCTTTGCACTCCCAACACTAGACAAGTGCTCAATAAATGTCTATAATTGAAAGAATCTGCACGAAGTATAAAATGAGTGTGGAAGAGACAGAGGAATAAGACAAAGCTGTTGATTTAAAGGATTCAGATCTTGCAACACTGTGAGTTGACAAACCTTTAAAAAAGAGAAAGTAAAATAATTTCTGTGATACAGGTATGCCTTCCGTACAAATAAGGACCCACAGAGGTAAATTAAAAAACCACTACTAAAAAAAAAAAAAGTAGGCATGTTTTCATAAAACAAACAAACAAATAAACAAAAACTACTACTGCTACTTAAAGAATGCAGAAATCTCTTTCTTCCTTCCTCCCACCAAGACTTAGGCTACAGAGTCAAACAATCTGTTCATAAGTTACCTGGACTCATTCTTCTTCCCTCCCAACCTTAATTCAACATCCGTTTAAACAGTGCTCCTATGCGCCAGTCGGGGTTCTGAGCACTGGAAACAATAGTGAGCAAAACAGACACTGTCTCTGTGTTCCTAGAGCCCAAGTCTAACAGGGGAGGAAACAAGCAAAACATCAATTAAAATCGGGTGATGCAAGTATCACACTAGGGGAAGGAGGAGATGTTTTGGGAGCACATGGGGCGGGTGCCCAAAGACAACCCGGAGGAAGTGCTGTCTAAACCGAGACCTCAAGATGAGCAGCACTTGGAGAGAGGATGATCAACCGACACGGTCTGAGCCTGTGTCTGGCAGTGGAAACCACTCACGCAAAGGCCCAGAGACAACACAGCGTGGTGCCAACATAACTAAAAGAGGTTAAGCTGACTGGAAGGAGGCGTGGGAGGGGAATAAGGTTGGGCAAGTAGGTAAGGACAAGGTCCCTGAGGGCCTGGCTTAAGTCACGCAAGTGGATTGCAGGGGGCAAGGCCAGAGGTGGGGAGACCAGCTGGTAGATGACACTTGTCTACACTAAGCAGTGGTGGGTGGAAAGACATGCATGCACTTAAGGGATATTTGAGAGGTAGAATAGATAGGACTTGGTAATGGTCTTTTTTTTTTTTCACTTGTAGTAACATGTAGGTAGCAGTCTTTTTTTTTTTTTTTTTTTGAGACATAGTAACACTCTGTTGCCTGGGCTAGAGTGCCGTAGCGTCAGCTTAGCTCACAGCAACCTCAAATGCCTGAGCTCAAGCGATCCTTCTGCCTCAGCCTTTCGAGTAGCTGGGACTACAGGCATGGACCACCATGCCCGGCCTAGGTAGCAGTCTTAACAAAAGGAAAACGGTAGATCAAAAGGGACTTTCAGTTTCTCTGAACTTTTTTTCAGAAAAATGTACTCAGGTATTTGTTACGTATTTAAAATTAATAACAGTAATAATAAAAATAAAAGGAAATATAATTAAACAGGTATCATCATGCTTGATTATGGTTCAAGCAACTTAGCATCATGTGTATTTCATCCATGTTCCCGGGTGGTCCTCTGCAGGCATTTAGTTTGTGATCCCTGACCTTTTACAGGTGTCATCGCATTGGAGGGAAGGCCATTGCCCCTGCCCAACACAATTTTCCTCTATCTCCTCTAGGCTGTTGGTGTAGAATTTGTTATTTGGGCAGACTTGAGCTTCCAGCGGTTGACAACCACATTAGGATACACTACAGTAGACTTTCTTCCCTTAAATTAAAGAAATGGATATAAAAACTGAAATTTGAAAGGAAATTCTGGGTGTGAATGCTGCCTGTCAACTATCCAGCTGATATTTAGTGGCTTGTCTTTTTTTTCCTGAGTCTTTTATAGATGTGATTGGGCCTACATGTTTTCTCCTTTATGTATAATTTTTTCTTTTTGTAATTCTCATTGTAGAGCCTGCTCACCTGAGTGGCAGCCAATCAGGACATAAGAGCTCCGATAATCCTTTTTGTGAAAAGAAGGTTGGGTTATCTGAGCCTCTGAGATGTGTGTTGCAGGAGTGCTCTTGGGAATAGGACCTGCGAGGCTACAGGGGAAGGAGATTGGGAAGGGGAGAAATCGAACTGGGATGCAGTCACAACAGGGGGCTCCTTCTGCTGTCCTCTGATACCAGGGGGACTCTGGACCTGGGATGGCCCTCAGGGTTGATCCAAATTAGAGGAGGTGGGCTGTGCCTTTACCCCTGCCCTTCAACCAGTCAATGGACCCAGGCTGGGGTGGTGGTGCTTAACCTTGGGCAAAGTGGCTCTCTTCCACCAAGGGCAAGTCCTGGAAAGGGTCTCAGCTGAGAGAAGGATGGGTCCCTCTGTCCTAAAGGGGGGATCTGGGCAGCACATCACAGCATCCACCCAACTCTCCCTCTACTAATAACAAAGATTTAAAATTTTCATTTGTATAGAACACTTTATATACTAGCTTTATATATATCATTCACATAATTTTCACAACCACCTGTGATGTAGATACCAGGAACCCTGTTTCTACACATGAGAACAGAGGCTCAGCAAGCCAGTGTACGAAAGGTCACATACAAAATGAAAAGAATTATACTAGGCTTCTGGGATTCTCACGTCCCTGTACTAGCCATGCAGGTTAAGTTTTGGTGAAGTGTTTTACTTTTTGGAAGAGGCTGTATATTGGCCTTCTGCTCAGTGCTTGTTCAAGCATGTGGCTCTGCCTTTAAAGAGTGGTATGGACAACCTCTTGTTCATTTGCTTGATAAGGAGCATAACCTGAAGCTTGACTAAAAGCTTGGGTATGAGAAATTGTAGTCACAGAAAGCTGGCTGAAAGGTGCAGAGCAGATTTATCAGTTTCTCATTTGTCTAGGTTTACATTGAGGACTGAAATAAACCCTCAGAAAAAGCAGTACACACTTGGGTGATGGAAAATCGAGTGATTACATTACCACCCTCACCACCACCACCTTAAAGGCTGTCTTGTTCAAATAAAATAAAAAAAAAAAAATCAAGGTAGCATACCAAGTCCCCCCACACATTTTTTTGATCTAAGGAAGAAGAGAAATTTCTGAATAAACAAGCCCATTCCTGGAAAGCAGAGAGAGAGGGTGGGTGGTGAACTGAATCAATCTTTATCACAAAGGTGTTGAGGTGCTACTGGCTAAACCTGCTGCTTTCCAACAGGGAAAACGTTCAGTCTAGGAGCTTGTTCTGCTACTACATTGCCTTACTCAGTGGGTAACTGACTGAGTTAAACAAAACACCCCAGACATGTTTACCAACGAGGGAGGATCTGAAAGGGAGGCAGTGACAGGTGCTCTGATCAAAGTATCAGGATGAACGTGAAGTGGCTGCTTAATGAACAAGTCAGGATTGAAGGTTTATCTCTTTTCTTCATTCAGGGAAGCAACTGAAACACAAACTGGTGCTAACGCAGCCCCTGGAGACAGTCGGAAAACAGTTCTTGAAATGCCATTTGTCACTGTGATTTTGCATCTCCGTCATCGGCAGTCTGGAATGACGGTATTTTGTGCAGCAACGCTACGTGTATTAGAACATTCCTAATAGAGACAGGCACACGTTCCCCTTACTCCCCATGCAAAACAAAGCACCCCGAGGTCAGAAAGGCATTTAATTAAAGTTAAGTTCCACCAGGAATAAGTAAAAATTAAAACAGGGAAACACATCTTCATCTTACATATATGTAATTAAGTAATAATTTACTTGATATTATTTTTCATTTCATTTCTTTTAGTTAAAGTTTTAAAGTTCTTGCTTACATGAACTGTTGCCTTCTAAATAGCCCTGGAATCAAAGGTTAACCCTTATCATGGGGTTACCAGGTCACACCAGGCCTTACGTAATTGTTATTGTTTGATATCCGTAAGCAGCCATGTCACCTGTCTACCAACTGTCTATTTCCCTATTTCTCAGAGGCTGGGGGCAGGTCCTTTCTAAATATTGGCCACTTACACTCTCCATGCAGAATAATCTGAATTCTATACTTCTCCTCCAGATTCAATAACATTAACAGCTGATTCAGGGTTTATTTTGTTTTTACCTCTTCATTCCCTTCTTGTTTCTAAATAAAATGAACTGTATTTCCACATACGCTAGAAAAGTGTCAGTCTGTTCTTGAATGGAAATCACAACCATTCCCCTTGCAACCTTTAGGGATAAGCTGGCAAGAAGAAACATTTTAGAAAATATGTTTAAGCTAGCTCTCCATTGGGATCTTGGGCTACTAGGCTAGGAACCCCAGCCCTGGGATATATTACTCACTTGGTGTCTGTGTTTCTGTCCTTGTAGAAAGTCCTCCACCATCCTACCCATAGATCCTTTCCAGCCCGTACTGAGCTCATCACCTGTTCCCTCTGTGCACTGAGACCCAAAGAGCATGTCTCTCCTACAGTCCACTGCCAGAGGGCTGGACACAGTGATTGGGTAGGAGGAACTTGGGAGGTAAGCAAATCTGTAATAGGGTAAGGCTGGGCCTGGGGGAGACTGAGTTTAAATAAATTTTCTCACATCAGGCTATATTTGATTGTGCTACATTATTTTTCAGGCCCTTATGCCCAACCTAATGGTTCTTAAGCATCAGGGAAGAAAGCCTATTACAACCAACCAGAATGGTGGAATTCATTAATTCAACATGTAAGTCAACACTAACTCAAACATGTATTGAGTGCCTACTATCTGCTAGGTATCAGTACAGCATTATTCAACGATATATGAGAGAATTCTAAGCCTCTGAAATAATCAAAGCGCACTGAAGCAACTCATGTAAGTTACTCCTTAGGAAGCCCGGAGAAGTGAGAAGAGTGGAAATTAGATTATTTCTATGCCTTGATTCTGGACGGAAGTTGGCATTAGAAAATTATCTCCTTCCATGGAAGTGAGGCCATTGCTGTTGGCTATTCTTAGGATTCTCTGAGTCCCTATTTTCTCTACATCAGCGTCCCTCTAGGAAACAGCTTTAAAAAATGGCCATCATTTAAGTCTTACCTGCTGTTGTTCTTGCACAGTAAAACTCTTTCATGAAGTATTTCACTGTGCTATGGTGGGACCTGATCAAACTGCCTCTGGTGTTCCTTTTGCCTGGAATGGCCCCTCCCCAACCACACTTGTCCAACTCAATTGTCAATGCCCCCAAGAAGCCTTTTGCCCTCTGCTTCCTTTTCCCACAGTAATTTGTAGCTCTCCAAACATACTTAGCACATTCTCCTGGGCTCATAATCATTTGTGTATGCTGTTTAGTTCTTTTATTGGACTGTAAAAGCCTTGAACTAATTCATCTTCTTATCTCTCCATCCCATCATGGCAACTAACTTGTACCTTGACGGGACTCCTAACCTCAAAAGTTTGCATGACAAGAGTTATCCTTGGTCCCAATGCTAGTTTTACAGTGAAGTCCTCCTGTTTTAGAGCTTTCAATGATGCAACATCTTTGCAAACTACTGAAAGCATTTCCCTTTATCATACTGTTTAAAGGAGGTCCAATTTCACTCTTTTGCAACCTTGTAAAACCAGGTCAATGATAATTTAGAACATTTTACCCTTTGCCCAGATACTCTCTAGGCCTCGGGCTTGTAATAGAGAATATCTTTAACTGTTATTAACACCTTGTACAAGAGTATTATCTACAATGTGGGCACTATGCATGGTTATGTTGAGTCAGGCAGTATAGACTTGACCAGTGAGCTGACGAAAGAACCCTCAGAAGACCCGGGTTATCTTTCCAGCAGAAGAGCTAGTTTAATAATGATCTTAATGCTAGTATGAATGGAAAAAGAGCAAATTTACTATCTCAGGTCTCTTTTGGATAAAATATTTCCCATGTTGTGTGAAATTAAATATGCTTTCCTATTTTACCCATATTCTGTGTTTGGGAAGTTGGGTGAAAAATTACCGGCCCAGCCAGTTGGCTTCAAATAACTACAACACTGATACAGGTTCGTACGGTTGAAGGCAATTTTTCCATGTAATTAGTTAGATCACACCCTGCCATGGACAATGATCCTGAAATGTACAACAGAGAGAAAATCATATTCTCTGGGAGACAGTGCTTCTGTGTGATTCAGGAAAGTAGTTGTAAGTCTTGACTTTCTGTAAGTATAGTAAATTCAGAAGGAATAACTGGGTACTGAAATTCCTGATAGGATTAAGCCCTGTTAAGTTTTATGAAGTGACCTCAAAAATCATGACAACTGGATCAATCCTCATGATAAATGCCACTGTGCTGGTTGGTCCTTTACATATACTCCAGAATTTGATAGACAGTTGGAGCTCAGGAACTCTTGCTAGCCCACAAACCCTGCAGCTGAAATTTAAAGTACAGAATCAAACTCACCTCTATGTACCATGTTCATATGGTGTGGCAGAATAAAAAGTGCCCTAGAAGTGAGAAAAAAATCTGGGTTCTTTCTCTACCTTTCTGTTACTAACTACCCATAAGACCCTGGGTAATTCACATCACCCCTCTTGGGCCTTTGTTTGTTCAGCTATAAAACAAGTGGAAACTAGGCTGATTGTTTCTCGAAGCCTAATCCTCCGACCATTTGGTTCAAAATCATCTGGGGTTGGGGTGGGGCTTGTTATAAAAACACACATTCCCAGGCACCACCAGTCCTACTGAACCAGTGTTTTGGGGCATGGAGCTCAGAAGTCTGTTTTTAAAAATAAGCTTCCCAGGTGATTCTTATGCTTATTAAAGTTTCTTTTTGAGACATTTTTAAAAAATATAACAAACTCATTAAAGTTAGAGGATTATAGGATCCCTAAGATCCTTTCCAACTCTTAAGAATTTTAAGAATCAGTCCATTCCACGCATTTCCACATGAGCGTATTTAGCACACATGCAATTTTGGACTCTGTGTTTCTTTCTTTGGAGTAATTATTTCAGACCAGAGTGTGATTCTGCTTTGTATCTCAATGATTTAGAAAAACTGAATGTTTTTCAAATGTGTTGCCTCATTCAGAGGTCAGTTTACTGTCCAGAGAGTGCCATAGGTCCACTGGAAAGCCTAGTTTGAGTTTGATTTGAATACAGAAATTTCACTATACTCTCCACATAAACACAGTGCTCTGTGGCAGAGGACTGTTGCCTGAAGTGGGGAAGAGAGTATCTGGTCATATTTCTGACTTTATTACAAAACCAAACTCTATTATCATAATTGAATCTTGAGCTTTTTTTATGAATAAAACTCCAAGCCTTGTGACCTCCTTTGCAGGGGGCCTGGGATACTGAAGAGATAAACAGAATTTAAATGCTTCCTGAAGTGGTACAAAGATCACTCTGTTAATAATTTCCCTCTGAGTAAGCTGATAAAGTAATAGGCTTAAGAGAGTCTCCCAGTTATTAATACTAAGTAGTGGAGTTGTCTCTTTTCTCAGGCAACTAGAAATTGCTAAAAACTTTCTTGAAAGGATCATCTCCAAACAATTTAGCTGCCTGTAAGCTTGCCTTTCTGCTTTTAAACATTTATACAAAGCCTATATTTTTTTGGATATTTTTTGGATTATTTATTTTATGCCACATGAAACAGGCGTGTAAGCTGCCTGGTTTCTCACAAGTGAATCGACATTTCATCTTTCTGTGACACTAGGCAACCTGCTTAGCTTGCCTCAGTTTCCCCAACTCTGAAATGAAGGGGTAGAGCAGACGGATGCTTGATCTCTTCCAGCTCCAACACCTTACATCCAAGTGGAAGAAAACAGCATGATGTTGGAAAGAGCATGGGCTTTCAAGTTGAACAGACCTAGGTTGGAATTTTAAGCCTCAGTTTTCTCAACTGTATAATGGGGGTGGAGGGGAGTAATATGTTACCTTCAAGGCAACTAAAGCATTCAGCATGGGGCTTGGCATAGAAAGGCCTTCCAGAAAGGTGAGCTTTCTTGGCTTCCTAGGTCCCTACCCTGTCACATAGGTCTTTCAGCCCACACCTGGTTAGGCATCCTCTTACTGGGAAAGGAATCCCTGGTCCATATTCAAGTGCAGAGACAAGCTCTGTGGGAAGAGAAAACCATCAGCCCTCTAAGTAACACATTCTCTGGTTCTTCCTGGCCTGGTCACCACTTTAGCATAGCATTTCAGGTCTGGTTGAAATGTGGCAGGAGGTAACCATAGTACTGAAGGGGTCACAGTGGATATAGATGCAATAGGGGCCCACAAGAGCCCTGCAGCATATCCCCATAGTCTTCAATCTGGGGATCAGGTGGGGTCACCTTCTCTCTGCAGTTGAAGCCAGAGATGCTAACAGCACTGGGGATTTGGAAGCAACATTGAAGAATGCCTCATTAAAGAGGAGGAAACCAAGGGACAGAAAGGGGAAGTGACTTTCCCATAATCACGAGGCCAATCAGGCAGCAGAAGTGAGAATAGTCTCTCTGGATCCATTAGAGTTCACACTCGAGACCCTCTGCATTTTCATACCAATGTTGTTAAGTATTGGTTAAGAGCTGGGGCTTTGGAGGTAGAGAGCCCTGGTTGCCCACCAGCTCTGTGACCTGGGCATGAGGCTTCACCTCTCTGGGTCTCAGTGGTCTCACCTATACAAGTCCTAAAGTAAACCCTACCAATTGTGAGGATTGAAAGCACCGCTGTATGTATAGTGCTTAACACAGTGCCAGGCACGTAATCAGCTTCCATAACTTGTGCTTCTAAACGATCAGTATTTAGCGTTTCAAGGAAATATTGCCAAGCCCTTCCTCTACACCTCCAGTTCCGTTCCGAACCTCCCTCTGCAACCCCGACCCCCCAGGCTGCCGCTGGTTTTCCAACGCGGGAAGAAGCCCCAGTGCCAGGGCGAAGCGGTCCCAGGGGCTCACCTGGCGAGGCCAGCAGCACCTTCGCTCCGCAGCATTGGAAGCAGTGCAACAGGGACTTCGCACGGATGTTGTAGTTGAGGCACGCCATGGCACAACCCAGCTTGGCCAGCCCCAGCCACAGCCACACGTAAGCCGGCTCATTACCCATAAAGATCGCCACGCAGTCTCCCTGGCGCAGGCCGAGGTGGTCGTGCAGCGCCCGGGCCACCTGGTTGCTGCGCCGGTCCACCTGCACGTAGGTGAGCGTCTCGTCGCGGAAGAGCAGGAAAGGCTTGTGTGGAGTCTGCCGCGCTTTTTCCTGGAAGACCCCCAGGATGGTGCGCACCGGCCGCCGCTGCCCATAGCTGCGCGTCCTTCGGGCCACACCGGCCACCTGCAGGAAGAAGCCCAGGTCCTGGAAGAAGTAGGGGCAGCACAGGTTCATCAACAACGGCAGGAGCAGCAGCCCCGCCAAAGCGGCGTAGATGGCGGGCAGCATGACGGCGGCGGGGCCCTCTGTCCCGGCGAGGGCAGAGGGCGCACTTCGGGCGTGCAGCGTGGCGGCGGGGCGGGCTCTGCGTGGACGGCTGGCGGGCTGCGCGGGGGCGAGGGGGCGCGGGGCGGCGGGGCGCCGGGTTCGCGGCGAGGTTGGGGCGCAACTGAGAGCCTCAGGCGGAGAACTCCCGGGCAGGTGCGGTTGCGTGTGGCTGCCGCGGGTGCCGGGCGGGACCGGCCGGCTAAGCCCGCCCCCTCGTGGGGCACAGCCACCTGCGCTCCTAGCCCGCCCCTGCGGTCCTCCCCCGCTGGGCAGGCGGCTCTGCGGCTCCGGCCACCGGTCCGCCGAGTCTGGAGGTCTGGGGTCAAGTCTGGACTTCCTGCGTTGCGTCCTAAGTCTTTACCTCTCGGAGCCACGGTTTCCTTAAATGGTGACGATAAGACACACTTAGCAGATGTTAAGCAGATTAAAGGAGATAATGCCAATGTGGAGCTGTTGTTATTTGTTGTTACCACTGACAGAGTGGCTTATGGAGCTGGCTTATTGTTATCGATAAAGTGCCTTATAAATGTTAAGACAGTCCTATTATTTATTAATAGCGGGCACCAGGTGCCACTGCCAGTCCAGAATCCCATTTCTCCTTTCTGGTCCCAAGGGCTTTCCGCCTAGTCTCTCTTTGTTTCTCAGATTTGCTTCCCCTCCCGACCGCAGCCCGACTGCCAGGCGGTCTCCTGCGGCGAAGGATTCAAGGTTGAATGAAAGCGCCAGCGACGGTCACGTCCAGCTCGTTTCAGCCCTTGCCGGGTGCGTGATAGTCCAGTCGGCCCCACCTGGCTTGGCGAGCCCTGATTTCTCCAGAAGGACTGCCACGCATCACCACGTGAAATCAGGCTCTGGTGTTATTCTGATTTGTTTTAATATTTTGTTCTGTTAAATGTTGAAAGTTCGCTAGTATCGTCGGCACAATTCAGCACAAATTTACTAAGTGGCTCTGTCAGAGAGTAGTGCGACACAGAGCAAATCAAGTAAATGTTACTGGCATTTCTCAAAAGTCATTTTTTTCTAGAGGAAGTGTAATCCTTTCTTTTAATTTGCCTTAGTGCTCCTTCTGTGCAAAGTGAGCACTCACTGCTCGCCACTGAGGAGGGTCAGGATCTAAGTAAAGCAGCGTTTTACTTTCACACTTTCCTGTCCTATGCTCATCTGTCTTCTTATTATAACCACAGATAATGAAGGCTCGGTCCTTCCAGACACTCTCTGCCAGGGGCTTCCCTGTATTATATTTTGGGAACCTCAGTTGTTCTATAAAGGTGGCACTTTCATGCTCATTTACAGACAAGAAAGGGAAGCTTAGAGAGGCGAATTGAGAGAGCTATTAATAGCAAGTAATGAATTTACTTTTGGTTTTGGAACTGGTGTCTGGTCCCAGGGACCCAACTCTTAGCTTATTCTTCGCAGCTCTCTTAGCACGCTTAGCAACTATGTTATGCTGCCCACCTGTTCTCTAGGTTTCTGTACATGTCCTTTTTTCTTCCATAATTTAAAAAACTCATACCCTCTCCTTTATTAGCCCCCTCTTTTTGTCCCTGGTAATTGCTCAAGCACCCCTTTCTCTTTTCCAGACTTGCTCGTTGCTGATCCAACTACTGCTAGTGACTGGTTGCATCATTTCCCTGGGTATGAGTTGGGGGCCTTCATCATCCTGAAGGAGAAGGCAGTAGTGTTAACCACAGTAGGGGGCAGAACAGAAACCGTTCGGGTGTACGCTTCTTTCATGTTGAACCTCAGAGCCAGCCCTTCCTTTTCCATCCCAGTGCCACCTTCCTCCATTGATGGCTGATCACTTCCAGTGTAGCCTCCTAGGCTCCTCTGCTTTTTCCCCCTTACAGAGCTACTCTCTACCCGGAGTGCTAGGTTCCCACAAGGGCCCACTTTCATCTCTCTTAATGTGAGGATCACTTTAACCTTGTGTATCAGCAATCTTTCAGTTGCAAATAAAAGAAGACCATTTTGTGAAAAATTTCAGGGCATTTTTAAAAGGTAGGGTTTGGGGAGAGGGCAGGGGAGAAGAAACAAATTTGGGGAAGAAAAAAATTAGCAAATGTCTGTAATATATACCTTGGAACTCTTTGCCCTAATGATTCTAGCTTTGAGTTTGGATCCACCTTTTGCTCTACCACCAGGTTAATAGTTCTTAGTCTGTTTAGGCTGCTATAACAAAATACCATGAACTGGGGAGCTTATAAACAACAAAAATTTATTTCTCACAGTTCTGGAGGCTGAGAAGTCCAAGATCAAGGTGCTGGCAGACATAATGTCTGGTAAAGGCCTACTTTCTCATAGACGGTACCCTACTCTCTACAAAGGGCAAATGACCTCCCTGGGACGTACTTTATGAGGGCACTAATCCCACTGATGAGGGCTCTGCCTTATGATCTAATCACTCCCCCCAAGCCCCCCATTACTTAATGCTGTCACATTGGGGGTTAGGATTTCCACATATGAATTTTAGGAGGACTTGAACATTCAAACCATAGCAATAGTCTACCTGGAAATATTGCCATCAACTGTATCTCCACTGTTCAATTATCTTTAGTGACTCCCCATTGCTGCTCATCCTCTTCCACCCATGGCATATATAAATAATTATTATATTCATACAGCATACTAGAATATACCTGGCCTAGAGCTAACCAGATGCCCTGGCTCCTGCCTGGCTCCCTTGGAGGGTGATAAGTAGCTTAGCACATTGCCTGCCCATTTTTGACACATTTGTTGGAAAGCTTTCTGGTCTAGAAAATAAAATTCAAACTTTATTTTCTGGCTCTTCTGAATCTGACTCAAACTTTCACTATATTCAATTAACAAGTATTTATTAAGTTTCTATTATTAGCAGAACATCATCAGGCACTAAATATTTAAAAGTGGACCCAAATGTAACACTTTGTGTGTGTTGTTGTCTGGTCTACACATTCCTAAAAATGGCCTGCACATTCCTCTTTCTACGGGCTTGTCCTTGCCACTGTCCATCCCTGAACTTTCTGCCCCTCTGAATCTCAACTCTCCTTTAAGGCAGTGGTTTGCAGATTCCTGGATTTCTCAGTCTAGTAGTATTTCAAAACAAAGTCAGGGACTCAAAAAAGGTACCAACTTTTTAATTTTTCAAGTAAAAACAACCCCCATGACTGTACATTTTAATTATTATTTTAAAAAAGAATGACATTTTTTAAAAAAGTACATCTGAATTGTACAGTTAAAAATAGTTAAAAACTTATTTTTTTGTTATGTATGTTTTACCATAATTTAAAAAACCCAAAAGAATAGCCCTTTTCAAGAAAGGATGAAGACAATGCTATACCAGCATATAAAAAAAGATGGAAATTAGACTATTTTTGAATGTAGAAAAAATAATTTATTTGGTCTATTATATCATATGCAAATTGTTTTTATATAAATTTTATACCAGTCCATTCAGAAATACAAATTCAACAGTAAGGTATGAAGTAGAACCAAGCCTTGGGCTTTGATATAATTTAGGATTGTGTCAGCACTGAGATCTCAAACATGGAAATTCTCCATCCCTATACCCTTATTGAAGCTTCCTAATCCCCATCTCTCCCCTTCTCCCACATCCGCCAACTCCTAGCTGCCAATCACTTCCTCCAACGTGGGACCAGACTAGTAACTTGGGACAGGCCTGTTCCTGTACTGAGGGACATCAAAACATAACGACAAGATGACTGATCAGTGATGCTTTCGGAGAAAGATCTTGATATAAAGGGGGAACTGTGTAAGTTATCTGAATTGAAATAGAGTCACTTTAAAAAAAAAAAAAAAAGAGGAGGGGCAAGATGGTGGATGAGAAAAACCGCTAGCCAGAGTGTCTCTGCAAAAAAGACAGATTTTAGAAGAAAGTAAAAAAAAAAATAAACAGGCAGACAGACACAGATCAGATGTTGGAAGGAAGGGTGCCTGAAAATATGGGAGACTCCATGGGAAGAAGTTGTGGAGGAGAACTGGAAAGAGAAAGGCTCCTGAGAGGCTTGGAGACCAGCGACAAGGGTAGGCAGAGCAGTTAAGTTTCCCTTCCCTTGCGACTCCGAGTTTCACTTCCCTTGCTGGTGGACTCCTGAGTGGTTGGAGAGATCTGCCAACACCAGCCCAGAGATGGCTGCTGCCAGTGAGTGGTGACCCTCTTGCGGACGCAGTACCAGGCTCCCAGCTCCCTCAGGGCACCTCCCTGAGGGGACAGACCCAAGCCGTGCACAGACCCAAGCCAATGGGCAGGCGCCATATTGCCTCATTCTCCCCTTCCCTTTCCCTACCCCCGGCTGCTGAGAGAGACAATTTAGCCACCACCTGGAGGCATCTGCAGGGACCAAGACTTTTCCTTTTGGGGCCCTACCATGGACTGAGGGGTACTCAGACTGTGAGGTGTCTACCTGCCAGCCCTCCCAGGTGCTGCTTGCCTGGTGACTCCAGGAGAGCAGGGCAAATCCTGAGGTGGAGAGGCATTGATCCAGATTGGGCACCCCGTGGGTGACTTGAGACCAGTACTCCTCTCCCTGGCAGGGTCAGGGATTGATCTCTAGGGCCCGGGGTACAGGCCCGCATTCCAGATCCTGTACACCCAGGTCTCGATTGCATTGCCCCAGGGCACAGAAGGCATATTGTGAACGAGCCTACTGAGGTGTGTGCGCCTTAAGGGGCTGATCAGCATGCTTGAGGGGGCAACCCTCCTCCCATGGGAGGGTCGTGTGCCCAGCTCAGGCTGTGTCCAACAGATTTTGATAACTTGTGTCCCGTTTATCATTTATTTTGAAGAATCTTTTGATTTCCATCTTAATTTCCTCCTTGCTCCAACTATTGTTCCACAGTAGGTTGTTTAGTTTCCATGACTTTGTGTAGAGATGAGTGTTTCTGTTGGAGTTGGTTTCTAATTTTATTCCACTGTGGTCTGAGAAGATGCATGGTATAATTTCCATTTTTTATATATTTGTTGAGACATGTTTTGTGGCCTAGGATGTGATCAATCTAAGAGAATGTTCCATGAGCTGACAAGAAGAACATATATTCAATGGTTTTTGGGTAGAATGTTCTATAAATTTCTGTCAGGACCATTTGTTCTACAGTTGTGTTTAGGTCCATTGTTTCTTTGTTTATTTTGTTTGGAGGATCTGTCCTGTTCTGTCAGAGGGGTGTTGAAATCCCTGGCTATTATGGTGCTGGGTTTATCATTTTGTTTAGGTCAAGAAGGATTTGTTTTATGAATCTGGGCACACCTGTGTTAGGTGCCTAAACATTTATTTATTTATTTATTTTTGTATTTCAGCATATTATGGGGGTACAAATGTTTAGGTTATGTGTGTTGCCTTTCACCCACTCTCCCCCCCCCTACCGCGGAGTCAGAGCTTCAAGCATGTCCATCCCCCAGACGGTGCGCATCACATTCATTATGTATGTATATACCTATCCCCTCCTCCCCCTCCCATCTACCTGACACCTGATAAATGTTGTTCCTGTATGGCCACTTAGGTGTTGATCAGTGAAACCAATTTGCTGGTGAGTACATGTGGTGCCTGTCTATCCATTCTTGGGATACTTCACTTAGTAGAATGGGTTCCAGCTCTATCCAGGAAAATACAAGAGGTGGTATACCACCGTTGTTTCTTATAGCCGAATAGTACTCCATGGTATACGTCTACCACATTTTATCAATCTGCTCATGTATCGATGGGCACTTGGGTTGTTTCCACAACTTTGCAATTGTGAATTGCGCTGCTATAAACATTCGAGTGCAGGTGGACAGCTATTTCTGATTCTCTTTACAGAGTTCATCACAGCCATTTCTGCACACATTGGGAGGTTATCTACATAACGCAAGTACTAAACCAACAATTAACGAATGCCTCCTTTCAAAACATGGAATTTATTATAATCTCTAATTATCAATTCAACATTTTAGCATATATTGATACATTGTATTTTATTTAGAAATAATTTATGGGATGGGTTTTTATCATGATAGTATTTGCATGAGTTTTTGAACAGGAATTGGCAAATATTTTCTGTAATGGGCCAAGTAGTAAATATTTTAGGTTTTATGGGAATACATACAGTGTCTGACACATATCCTTTTTTCTTTTTTTTTAGCCCTCTGAAAACATGAAAACCATTCTCAGCTAGAGAGTCACTGGGCAGATCTGACCCACGGTCTACGGTCTGCCTGTCTCTGATTTCTAGGCATGAAGGGTAAACATGGTCATAGTCATTTACATCTTCTTGGGAGCCAAAAAACTTATGCTTCCACCTTTTCTGCCTCTATCTGCTAACAATTTGATATTGATACTGAATGCTATTTTACATAAATTAATTAGCCCAATAAATATAATGTGTCATATCCACTGAAATGATCATTTCCATTTGAAAGAATACTTAACAAAATTTGCAATTTAGACATCAAATCAATGAAGGTAATAAGGATCACTTACATATTATTTGCCAGGTAGTCTCACCTAGGTTCTTATACTTAATTTTATTTGATCTCTCTAATAATCTAGCATGTACTTTTATCCCTGCTTTATAGGTAAGGAAACTGAGATTCTTATGGGTTAAGTGACTTTGCCAAGGTAATACTGCCTTCTTACTCGAAAGAACCTAAAACCAGATCTCCTGCCACCAAGTCCTCGAGTTTCCACAACAGTTAACGCACATTATATTTAAGGAGGAACATGCATACATCCTTAGGCACAGACACACTGATCAGTGCCAGAACAAAGTACCAGTGATTTGAGATCCTTTCCTGAGACAAATACGCAGAAGTTGCACTTTTGAAGCTAGCTGGATCACTGTCCACAGGTGGTTTTTAACAGGATGTCATGATTATTAGGTTTCCTAAGTGATGAAGTAAAAAAAAGAAAAAAAAAAAATTCAAGAATGATGTCACCGCTAATAAAATTAGTGCTGACTTGAGCACCGTTCCTTTTCAGTCCCAGGGCTTTATATCTCTGTGCAGACATAAAATGCAAAAAAACAACACAAAGCAAATCAAGCAAATCAATTGCCTAATCAACTGCCTAATGAACTTTCAAAATACACAAGATTTCATACAATGAAAGAAAATAATATTTGCCAACAGCTTCAATCCCACTAAAAGCCATGTGTAAAGAGGATTCAGGAGTGTGAGATCAGTAAAAATGGAAGAGAGAAAATCAAGAAGGATGGCAGTGTGACAGTGGCTTTAAATGAAAATGATTTGTCAATAAAATGATTCCAAATGGCCCTTGGAAAAACCGATAAAGAGTTTTATAAACTGAGCCTGTTTATGACCCTACTAAAATTCAAATTTCATAATATTACAGAAAAACTACAACTTTAAACATGATTCATTTTTGTTTGATGTAAGAATGACTATAGCTACATGCTCTGTTAGATAATAAACTACATGTATTTTCATACTTTCGGTTTTACTGTTCCAAATAAAACACCATTTGCAACATGTACAACAAGATTCTAGCCTCAATTTAAATAGATTCCTTTTGAATGTTTTCTCCCCCCACACTCATTTATGCCATTAACGTGTCCCTCCTGCACTACCTCCCCAAATCAGGCAGGTTGTGGACTAAGTAAGAGAATAAGGAATTTGCATTCTTCTCGTGAGAGGGCAGAAATGGTGACAGAAATGGCTCAGTCACTGCCATGTCTAGAACTGGCTTGCTACCTTGATCTCAAGTGTATATTCTAAGCAAGTCCCTTTCCATATCCTAAATGCCTCTTTCTCAAGTCACTGGAGGGCACAAGCTGTTTACACCAAAATAGGTATCACAGTAATATTCCCCCACGAATACAGTGTGATAATAGAAAATGTCAGGCCCTGAATTGCACACTCAGCATTAGTAAGAGTTCCCTTGAAGTACTCATGCGGTTTCCTAAATCTAGAAATACAGATCTTATTTCCTTGGTTGACACACTACTTGCCCTGGCTGGGTGTGAGATCACACTTAGAGACACAGGAGCAGTCCAAGGCTGGAAGCCACTGTGTCTGGTTTTCTTCATTAAAGTTACACACTGGGACATGGAGAAACTCCTTTTTATCCCCCAAGAGGAAAAGTGTATTCACGGAACAGTGTTGGGTGATACTTAAGAACTAGTTCTTTCTTGATCTAGTAGCTAAACATCATAAGATATAAAAGAAAACATTTTCTCTTAATGCCACTGACGTTTTATTTGAGCATTCATATTGATTCAACTATCCAGAGTCATAAAACAAAACAAAAGAAAACAACTGTATTAACGCTCAACCATTTTATGTTAAAGCATTTATTTATAGCAGTCTTCATTCTCCTTCCTATGGAATAGTTTCAGAAAATGTAGCAGTTATGAACAACAACCTCAGAAATGAAAAATCCTTATGGCAAATTAATTAACATTCTCTCAGAAGTGAGAATTTTTCCAATTCCCCCTACTCCTCCACACACAGACACACAGACACACACACACACACACACACACACACACACACATACGTTTTATTTTTCCTTCAAATCACAGATTACTGGGACCACCAAATAGTGTCCTTTTAACATCTAGACCACTTCAATGCCCACCAAAGGGGCAGCAGGTGGAGAACCAGGAAGACCATCACAGGCCAATTAACAGCAATGAGGTAAGGAACTTTGTGAAGGGTGGAAAAGAGATTTAAACTGATTAGCCAGGACAGACGCTGTTGGACTTTGCATGTGTCCGATAATCATCTGTCAATAGCTCAGACAATCATAAAACTGTGTCCTTTTCAAAGACAGAAAAGTGAAATGACTTGGCAAACCTTTTCTTTTCCTCTCTGCCACTTTAAAATGGAAGAATTCTGGATCCTTGCTGTTAACCAAATGGCATTTACAGCTCTCAGTTGGCATGGGGTAGCTGAGAATCTAAAAGGAGGAATGCTTATTCCATTTCCATTTCCATGGAAACCAGTCACCAACTGGTAAAAACAAGGTAGATCAAATTTTTTGAATAAGAACGTTGAAATAATCACTGTTTCAGAACTTTTCTCTTGCATCAGGATGGTGAGCACAGCCGAATCTCACGAACACACAGAGATGTCTATTTGGATAAACAATCCACCACTGCCTTATTGTCGAAACTCTTCTTCACAATCACAGTAATTATTGTATTTTCCTGAGTTTTTTTTTTTTGAACTTTCTTTGAAGAATAAATTGCTATAAATCCAATAAATAAATTCCATAATAAAATGGGAAAATTTCAAACCCAGGAACTCCTTTCAAAATTTATGATCATGTTCGTTGTCTACATCCTCTTAGCAAATGCGTGGGAGAGAAAAGTGGTGATTTCCAGAGAAAGGGCAGACTGTGATCAGTTTTTTGGAAGAGATCTGGAAGGAGTATTCCATTTTTTGAAACTCTACTATGAATATCAGACTTTATAAAGACCAATTATTACAAAGCGGAGACACAGCTCTTAGATCCATTCAGCCTTCCTAAGAGAATCTGAATGCCCCTCTGCCCCCACTTAAAAACAAACAAACAAAACCAGTTATCACTCCTACTGTTTGCACAGTTAAAATACACATATTCTAAACTGGGTAGAAATAATTTCCCCCAAAGAAGTAACAGGATGAAAATCTCAGTAATTCATTTAACTTAGAGCTCTGTTAATTAGACTCTCTTGATGACAGTGAGTCTAAGCTCTAATACCGTGAGTTATCACAAAGAGTCGAACATTCAGAATGCATTATCTATAAGGCTCACAGCAAACTGCAAGTAGCAATTTTTTAACTGTTTTATATACAGGAGATAATTAAGTCTCTAGTGGCAACAAGAAGTCCAAAGTTATTCCTACAACCTTTGAGCTTCTCTCCTTATACCAGACTTTCACAGTTGTCCTACTCAGACACATTTCCGTTTCTACCTTCCAATCCCAATTCAAAAATGTCACCACTTATTATTTCCCATCTCATTCATTCTAATCTCCTCATATTAGTGAAAGATAAAAAAATGTGGAAATGTCTGACCTCAAATACTATTATGAGTATGTGCAACTCACTTATGATGCTTATTTCTAATTTTTTAAATCTCAAGCTGCTAAAGTAACAGCTAAATTCTAAATCTGAAGTTGTTCCGGAAGTTGGTCCAATGATATCTAATTTGTTTCCTCTTTTCTACTTTTGTTATTTAAGAGGCTTAACCTTAATTTTAATATCAACATTTATATTTATTAACATTAATAGTTAATAAATAAGAATATAATAATGAGAAAGTTAATAAAGATATAAGAATTAGTCAAAGCATTTTCTTTCATTTTTTAAAAACTGTTCTCAATTATATTTAGCTAGGGTTGTGTGTGTGTGCATGATGAGAGAGAGAGAGAGAGAGAGAGAGACAGATATTTTGGCTACAATTCAAATATCTCAAGGAATTATTTCAAAAGTTTTACTAATCAGTAATTATATGTGCATGGCTGGCTCATTTTCACCTTTTCATGCTAAAATTACTCAGGGAAAACATTTTTTAAAGCTTATACCACTGATTTATCTCCTTCAAGCAAGGCCAGCACATATTCTAGATATCTGAGCCCAATCCTGTTCGGGCATCAGCTGATCTGACAGATCCACCCTGCTAGAATATAGTCTCCAGAAACTCTAACCAGTCACGTTGTAAAGGCAAAAGGGTGGCAGGATTGAGAATGGACACAGTCTTTAGTAATAATTTATCAAGATTGGGATTTTCTCACTGGTAGAACAGCTTTATGGACAACGAGGGACTGATATGCAGTGATCACAGCAGTGGCACTGCCCCCTGGGACTTCAGCCCAGCTGCAGTTATCAAGAGGAAAAAGGTAAACATCTAAACATGCTTTTATGATTGTACATGCTCATAGTGCCATTTGGAAGGTGTCTCCTGACAGCAGGAGATAAGAATATTAAGTAAGCCACTGAAATAACGGCCTCGATACAGGCCGTGGCTGAGCCCAAGCAGGTGGAGAATGGCAAGCTGGTGATAGACAGGCATGGACAGACAGCTGCAGAGACCGATCAACAGCTCCTCCTCCTATAGCAAGGATGTCAACAAGCTCCACAGCAGCATGGCCGAGCTGCAGAAATCTGAGGAGGAGAAGGAAGGGACCTGGAAACGGAGGGAGGCAGACGAGGCTCAGACAGCCCCACTGTCGACAGGACCCAGGAGCCCAGACAGCCCTGGGCATTTCTCAAGGTGACTACTCCATGGCAGTGTTGCTTCCTGTGGTCTGCACCTGGGTCTACGGCACAATGTCCTGTGGTCGCCCATGAACTTCGAGTGGGAAGCTAGTGAGACTTTTCTCCAAGGAGCTGGACACAGTGGACTCAATGATCCCACAGGTCGTCAAGATGTGCACAGGTTCCCCCTCCATACAAAGCCATAATGGACACGCTTTTGAATCAGAGATAACCCAGGAAGTAAGCAACGTCCTGCATGTAGAATAAAAATTACATACATTCTAAAATCACTGCAGAAAAGTAGAATAGGGTACTGCTCTTTGTTCCCTTCTGAATAAGGATATTCCTCAGAAGCAGACCTAAGTTAAGCCCCTAAAAAATAGTTTATAAGAGACCCTTCTTAGCACCTCATAGTAAGTATGGCAATATAAGCATGAGTAAAAAAAGCAGGGAAAGCCATATGGCAAATGAGTGGGTCTGGTACTAACCACTACGCATGTGTTTGCCTCTTCAGGTCTTCGCCCCACCTGGAAACAAAGAAGTGAAACGGACCCTATGAAGTGCCTCTAACAGCTCACGCCTCATTGAAATTGTCAGAAATGAAGACCTGGGGTCCATCATACCAAAGTAAAGAAATGTAGCCCACAGAAAAAGAGAATCAAGCCCCCAGTGGAGGGGCTACCCTTGAGGTGACAAAGTAACTGTTTAAGGAAAGGGAAAAATGAGTACGTTGATATGTTTTGCTAATCTTTCTTTGATTATTTGTTCTGTCTATAGGATGGAGAGACAACTCCTTAGTGAGGATTTCCCTGGGCTATTGCCTCTGCTGTTGATGTGTACTTACATGTGTATTTGTCATCCTAAACCTTGTTCAGTGCCGTGTATAATTTCTGAACTTACAGAAGCTGGTATCTCAGATCACCTACAGGGTGCAACTAATAGCTCTGTACTCAAGAGATCTCACGTCTCTTTCTAGCCTGGCCCTGTGTCATATATTGGGTACAAGGTGATGGTCCATTTCACCTTGTCAGTCTTCACTGCTGTAGTTGTTGCTTATGACTTTTTCCCGCCTGGTAATCTGCTGTTATAAATACACTGCCAAAGCTTTGTAATGGCATATAGAAGTGTAAACCTTTCATCTAAAACATCACCCCCATTTCAGCAGGAATTAGCTCTATGACTCTGTCGCCCCTCCTCCCATAGATATGGAAGGGAAATATTGAGAGTGGGGAATGATCTGGGAAAAAAAATGGCAAAAATATTTTCTGCCTTTTTAAGACATCCTCCACTCCTTTTTGAGAACTAAAGCCTGCATCCCTGCCTGAGGCCAGTGGCAGGGGATGTCATTTGTTCTTTATGCTACAGGAGATGGCCCAGCCAGATCTGGAAAAGGGAGGTCCTGGGCGGAGGTCATTAGATTGTCTTCAGCAGAGATAGGATGATCAGAATCATCAACTATAGTTGAACAGTAATTGCCTGAAGCTGAGAACCCATCCTTTAAAAACTCTGTATTTCTGCTTATTATTAGGAGGATGGCATTTTAGACAGGAGTCTCCATCCTCTTCCTTTGCTGGCAAAATAATAAAAATTCTCTTTCCTTCTCCACAAAAAAAAAAAAAAAAAAAGTTCATTTCAAACTTATTTCTGCCACCGGTTTAGATTCTACACCATAAAACTTAAATATTTTGCATTTTATAATCTTTTTTCCTTCCCTTGTTTGCTCAAAAACTGAAAAGGGGGCAATAGTCCTGCCACAGAGAAGAGATGTAGCAATACTCAGCATCCAAGTAGGTTAAATTAGTATTATCATTTATCATAATGCATATTGTGATAACACTGTATATTATATTTTATTTTATTTTATTTTATTTTATTTTATTTTATTTTATTTTTTTGAGACAGAGTCTCACTCTGTTGCCCAGGCTAGAGTGCTGTGGCATCAGCCTAGCTCACAGCAACCTCAAACTCCTGGGCTCAGGTGATCTCCTGAGTAGCTGGGACTACAGACATGTGCCACCATGCCCACCTAATTTTTTTTTTCTACATATATTTTTAGTTGGCCAATTAATTTCTTTCTATTTCTAGTAGAGACGGGGGTCTCGCTCTTGCTCAGACTGGTTTCGAACTCCTGACCTTGAGTGATCGCCCGCCTCGGCCTCCCAGAATGCTAGGATTACAGGCTTGGGCCACCACGCCGGGCCAACACTGTATATTTTAGAATCTCCAAGTGTGGTAGGATAACAGGATAACAATATAACCATTTATTGAGTGCTTACTATTTACCAGTCTTCAGCACGAGCAAAGCATACTATTTTCAGACAATTGTAAAAAAAAAAAAAAAAAAAAAAAAAAAAAAAAAAAAAAAAAGTTAAAAATATAGTTTAATGTAGGAAGAATTAATTTGTATGGCTAAAAATATATTTAATATAATATAAATTATTTGAATAAAAATA
>CAUYRT010065185.1:0-20156 GCA_963574885.1 Lepilemur ruficaudatus | reverse complement strand
ACCAGCCTGAGCAAGAGCGAGACCCCCGTCTCTACTAATAATAGAAAGAAATTAATTGGCCAACTAAATATATATAGAAAAAATTAGCCAGGCATGGTGGCGCATGCCTGTAGTCCCAGCTACTCGGGAGGCTGAGGCAGTAGGATCACTTGAGCCCAGGAGTTTGAGGTTGCTGTGAGCTAGACTGACGCCACGGCACTCACTCTAGCCCGGGCAGCAGAGTGAGATTCTGTCTCAAAAAAAAAAAAAAAAAAAAAAGAAGTCCCATAATCTGCCAGCTGCTAGCTGGAGAACCAGGAAAGCCTGCGGTGTTAGTTCCATTCCAAACCCAACGGCCTGAGAACCAGGGGAGTGGATGGTGTAAGTCCCAGTCCAAGCCCAAAGGCCCAAAAACCAGGAGTGCAGATGTCCCAAGACAGGAGAAGATAGATGTCTCAGCTCAGGACGAGAGTGTGAATTTTCCCTTGCTCTGTCTGTCCTGTTTGGGCCCTCAGTGGATGGGATGATACCTGCCCACATTGCTGAGGGTGGAACTTCTCTGCCCAATCTACTGATTCAGACGCTGATCTCTTCCGCAAGCATCCCCACGGACATGCTCAGAAATCGTGTGTTACCAGCTACCTGGGCATTCCTTAGCACAGTCAAGTTGACACATAAAATTAATCATCACACACCTCCAGTTCTCTCCACAGGAGCAGCCACTGTTACCAGTACTCTGTGCATCTCTCCAGATATCCCCCATGCAGACACAGATGTAAGTATCTTTCTACCCCTTCAGCTTTAACCATGAGGAAGCCGGGGCTCAGAGAGGCCACACAGTGAATTGTAATAATGGTTCCTATTCTGTGTGTGGCTGCTGTTCCGGGACTGTGTGATTCTGAATCCTTGATACAGCCCTGTAGAATGAGGCTTATTGTGTAGAATAAATGCTCCAGGCCTTAGTTTACCTCAGTGGTTTGACTGAAGATTAAATGAGATAATCCATGCAGAGGGACTTATCAGATCCTGGTATATCCTAATTGCTCCGTAGATGGTGGTTGCAGGGGAGGATCAAGGTTTTAGGGGGGCCCGAAGCTTCCATACCTTGGGGGCCATCTTTAAGATAAATAATACAAGATTATGAATCAAATATTAGAAATGTAAGTGAATATTTTTTAGAGTGAGAAAAGAGCTCTAACAATTTACACATTTTAAAAGCCAACAAATATCACAAACACTACAAACTCCAAAAGAATAATAACAGAATTTCTTTATGAATTAACTTCCTGACACACCCCTATAGTACTTTATATTCCTACATTTTCTGTCTTCATACTCTCTGATCACTTCTTCATATGATAAAGATTTTCTAAAACGACTTTCTGCAGAGAGAATGAAAGATAATTCAGTCTTTTCTCTAGCATGAGTGATCAAAATGTGTTTTTTATTATAGTTTAGATGCAAAAAATGAACAAATTCACACATAGACACAGGCACCATTTGTAGGATTACCACCTGTTGGTGTCTCACGGTGGAATTCTGGAAAGTTCAATATTGTGTGATTCCCACCAAAAGCGATACAAGAACCTGCGGTGCGTTGTAATTGTCCGCACGCGATACGGAGCATGTTTCTGACAGAAGAGAACTTCCGTTTTGACTAGGGGAACCGCAACCACGTAATTTTGCGGGTCTGATAACTGGAAGCGTTTCTCACAGGCTAGCGTCTGACGATACAATTTAAAATTTCCTCCTTCCTCCCCACCACGCACTTGAGTGTCGGGCACTGTGGGATACGCTCGTGTGGTGACACAACTGCGGACGTGGGGACAGGAACCGGCTGACGGGTGCGGGGCACAGGAGCGTTCCTGCAAGCTGCACCTGCACGGGGAGGGCTGGCGGGAGCTCAGCTGTCCGCGGAGCTGCCCGCAAACCACAGAAACAGAACCGGCTAAACTCAAACTCGGGCAGCCTCCGCTCACTCGCTCCTGCGTGTGCGCATTCCCTGCATGCCTCGGCCACAGCGGGCAGCGGGGAGGCATGTGGGGGAACCGGGGTGGGGAGAGACAGTGGTCCTTCCAGCTGTGCTTAAAAGACTTGACTTGAGGTAACGCTCTCCGCAAACCTCGGGTCTTCAGTGGTGAGCACGACACCGTTCACTGGGAACGTGAGCTCCACGAGGGCAGGCACTGGTCTGACTGCTTGTCGCCTGTGTCCTTGGTGTTTAGATCACATAGTCCATGCTCATCCTATGGCATGTGAAGTGTTGGGTGGCTAGCCTGATGCTCTCGGAGAAAAGGCAATTGAGGCACAGTGAGCTTAAGTGCCTTGACTTGAAGCCAGGTGTGTCCAGCTCCAAACTCCCTTTTCTGTGTAACACGCTGCCTCTAGTCAGCCTCAAGGGAGACCCTGGGACTCTGGGCCTCCTTTCCTTCTCCCTAACTCTCCCTTGTGAGCTGAACGAGAAGAGGAAGCTTAACTCACTCCTAAGCTCCTGAGATAATCGTCTGAGTTTTCCCTCCCTCATGGACGTGAGCTGGGGTCCAGGGTACCAGCCCAGAGTTTGCTCTGATCCATGGAATCTACTGTTCCAGAGGCTCTCTGCTTTCTCCCCCTCCCCAACCTGGGTCCCTGGGAATGGGGTGGGGTAGGAGACATTTGGAAGAACAAAGGCAAATGGTTTTGAGCCATAAAATAGTGAGCCTGAAAAACAAGTTTGGACCATGAATGGCTTTGGGGCTTGTGGAGCTCATCCGGGTGGGCGGCCCTGGGAATTACTGACATTCCTGCCCTGGAACTCCAGGAGGCTACTGGCTCATGAGCCAGACCCCCGCCCCAAGGCCGGCCACCCTTCACAGCTCCACTCAATTCTGAGGGGTCCCTGAGCAAAGTGAGGTGTCACCCTGTATCTCAGAACCATGGAGATGAGGCCAGAGGGCCACCGCAGTCAGTGGTCATCTTGTCATCATGTGGCAGGTGCCATGGTGCAGGGAACCAGGTGGCTGCAGGCTTGCAGAACAGGTGACCAAACCCCAGCTGGCCCCCTAGACGGAGCACCCCTGTGTGCCCTGCTTCTCTGGCTGGTGCAGGTTTCCAGTCAGCTCGGAGCTGGCTTCCACCTCTGTTTTGCTTAGAAGCTGCCCTGATGGGGTGGGTCTGGGCCCCGAATGCCAGAGAGCACCAGGAAAGGCTGAGGGTGCTCACTTCCCCCTGTCGTTTAGCAACACAACTGGGATGCTGGAGCCTCTGCTTCCAGCCCGGCTCTCCCTTGAGCCCTGGGATAATATTTATACACAAATGCTGGCTCTGATCTCCACCCAGGAAAACACCAGCTGCTTTTGAAAATCTTTTTGCCTGTGATAGAAAGCAGAGCGGCGGGGCCTCACGCAGGCCCCCTCCAGCTTCTCTGGAGATTGTTCGGGGAACAGCAAGTGTGTTTTATTTATATTTTTCAAAGTCATCCCAGGGCTGTGTCCAGGCAACTGAAGGCTTGTCAAAGAGCCGAATGTCTAATTCCATTTAGGAAAAACAAAGGGATTAGGTGTCCCTGGGACTTTAACAAATGCATTGTTGGTGGTTTTGATTTAGGTTTCATTAGGGAAGGCAAGTGCAGAAACGGGGATGCCAGAGATCGCGTCTGTCGGTGGGGTGAAGACGCCTGGAGACAGGCACGCATAAACTGTTGGCAGGCGCCTAAATTAGTGCAGCATTTTGGAGGGAAATTTGGCAACATCTTTCATAAAAAATGAGTATGACCTTTGATGCAGCAATTCCATGACTTGGAAACTGTCCCACAGTGAAAGTTGCGTATGTATACAAAGACCCACGTTCAAAAATGCTCACTGCAGTGAAAAGTAGGAAATCTCCCATTTCCATCAGTCGGGGACTGGCTCAGTAAATTATAGTTCATCCGCACAGCAGACTACTTTATGATTCATTAAAGAAAAGAACAAGGTAGATAATACAACTGGCAACACACGTACAGTGCTTACTACGTACACCCTGGTCCAAGAGCTCTATGTATTTTAGGACATTTGCACACTTACAGTATTAGCTCATTTAATCTCAACAATCCTTTGGTTACTATTATTAGAATATTTTTTTTTAGCTGAGGAAAGAGATAGTAATAACTTCTCTAAGGTCGTGTTAGCTAGTGAGGGAGGGAGCTGGGGCGTCAAGCCCTCTGGCCCCAGGGTCAGTATCCACAAATATATGCTTTACCACTGCTATACACACGTCTCTATGTGCAGGAACGGAAACATGCCTTTGACTCACTCTTAAGTGAAAAATTAAGGTAGCAGAGAAATAGGGTGTGATCTTCTCTATGTAAAAAGAAATTGCATGTGTGCATGTGCATGTGAATATATCACATGTATATGGAAAAATAAAGGCCTGGAAAAATACATCAGCATTTCTCTCTGGGGAGGGAGGTAAGAGAATTTGGGCTATGTAAAGATAATGTTTTTTTTTTGAGATAGGGTCTTGCTCTCTTGCCCAGGCTAGAGTGCCATAGTGTCAGCCTAGCTCACAGCAACCTCAAACTCCTGGGATCAAGCAATCCTGCTGCCTCAGCCTCCCAAGTATCTAGGACTACAGGCATGTGCCACCATACCTGGCTAATTTTTCTATTTTTGTAGAGATGGGGGGGGTCTTGCTCTTGCTCAGGCTGGTCTCAAACTCCTGGCCTCAAGTGATCCTTCCACCTTGGCCTCCCAAAGTGCTAGGATTACAGACATGAGTCACTGTGCCTGTAAAGAGGATTTTAACAATTTTTAACTAGATAGCCTGGGTGTGGTGGCTCATGCCTGTAATCTCAGCATTCTGGGAGGCCGAGGCAGGAGGGAGGGTCGAGTGAGGACAAGAGTTTGAGATTCTGTCTCTACAAAAAAGTAAGAAAAATTATCTGGGCATGGTGGCATGTGCCTATATGCCCAGCTACTCGGGAGGCTGAGGCAGGAAGATTGCTTGAGCCCAGGAGTTCCAGCTGCAGTGAGCTGTTATCAGACCAGTTCACTCCAGCCTGGGTGACAGAGCAAGATCCTGTATCTTCAATGAATAGTTTTATATTTCCTTGAACAAGTCATTTTAGAAAAAGTAAACTTGAGCATGCTATCAAGGTAATACTAACAATAAAATAACACCTTAGTTTTCATTTCTAAATACTCCCTTAGAAAGAAGAGACTTCCCATAACCGTGGGTTCAGAGTGACACCGATGATTAACTCCCAAGTAAAAGATGTGGAGCCAAGGCCACTGGAGAGGACTTGTAGCAGGTTAGATGAAGGTAGACTGAGAAATTCTTCTTCTGATTGGCTGACAGGCATCCTGGGATAAGGACCCTTGTCCTCAGTACCCTCTGAAGTTTTGCCTCCTCCTGGAAGCCTTGGCCAGATGTCGGGACAGTAATGGTGGTTCTCTTGACATCCAATCCTCCCCTGCCGTCTCCACTGCCCTGGCCCTGCATTTAATGTGTGTACTTAACGCAGTGCGTAAATACTCTAGGTGCTTAACTTGGCCCTTTGTTTAAACTACTGTCCCTTTAGGGTCATCCAGTAAAACCTGCACCATTTGTAGGCACCTTACAACTTGCAAATCTGATTCCCATCGATTATGTCAGGTAACTGTGGTGGAGCCTTGTCACTGTAATGCTCCACTAACATGATCGTCATAACCATCTTCCTTGTTGCTTCGTGTCATCTTTTTAAATGGTTGCACCCTATTTCAGGACAGTGATGTTCTTCGGGGAGAGATTCCTAGATGTGGGATTGGTAGGTCCAAAAGTATGAGTATTTTTATGATTGTTGATACATATCGCTAAATTGCTTTCCAAAAGACCTTCATTAATTTGCACTTCAGTCAACAATTTGGAGAGTGTCATTTTCATCACATTCTTGCTGGCATTAGTTATTGTTAAAAAATGAAAAAAACCAGCCGGGCGCGGTGGCTCACGCCTGTGATCCTAGCCCTCTGGTAGGCCGAGGCGGGTGGATCATTTGAGCTCAGGAGTTCGAGTCCAGCCTGAGCAAGAGCGAGACCCCGTCTCTACCAAAAAAATAGAAAAGATTAGCCGGGTGTGGTGGCGCATGCCTGTAGTCCCAGCTACTCGGGAGGCTGAGGCAGAAGGATCGCTTGAGCTCAGGAGTTTGAGGCTGCAGTGGGCTATGATGACGCCACTGCACTCTACCCAAGGTGACAGAGTGAGACTCTGTTTCAAAAAAATAAAAATATAAAATAAAATAAAAGTGTGGACTCTCAGGCCCTACAAGACATGTTGAACCAGAACGTTTGGGGGTGAGCCTGAAAAATCAGTATTTTAAACAGCCCTCTCTCATGCCCTGACTCTGAGGCCCCTCAAGGACTGAGAATCACTGTCAAAGAGGTTCCTCTTTTATTTTATTTTCTCCAGTGATACTGGGGCTCCCTTACTTTGAAAGCCTTCCAGCGTGCCGGGGTTGGGGAAAGGGAGGGAACTCTGAGCATCTTGGCTGCAGCTCTTCGCACTCGGTGCCGCCACTGCCCTGCCACCGCGCCGCCCGCAGTTGTCTTATCATGAGCCTGCTCTCACCCTCCAACTAGAAAAGACCCCTCCAGGGAGGCCAGGTCCACGATGCGGACGGGGCGGGTCCCGCTCACCCTCGCTCCTCTTGTCCTGGGTGTTCCAAGAAGCGGGCACTGAGGAGGGGGCAGCCTCCCTGGCACCTGGCACCCTTGTTGGAGGGGGACAGCCTCAAGGCCCTGATGCGGGGCGGGGGGGGGAGCGGGGAGCCCAGGCTCTGGGGCCTCCTGCTGTTCCTTTTGTCTAATGCCGATGCCTTTCCATGGACAGTTTGTTTCCCTTGGACACTGTGGGCATGGCCTTTCCTTGCTGTGGCTGTTTGCCAGGCGATGCTAGTGGTCTCAGTGGGAGCCACCAGGGTTCAAGCCTCACCTGTCCCCCGCTCCTGCCTCCTCCACCCACTGCCTCCACGGTTGGCCTTCCTTTCTGTCCCCAGAGGTGCTCTTGCCAAAACGTAGACCTGACCGTGTCTCCTAATAACTTCACTGGAGTTGCTTCACTGCACCACAGAGAAGGAGTGGTAGGGAACGTGGCAGGGAGGACAGAGGGCCACATGGGGGGGAGCTTTGCATTCAAGAGGAAGAGAGGTGTTTTGTTTCTTTTTTTAAATGTCGTTTTGTCCCGTTTATTGTTTTCTCCATTAAAAAGGCAATAGGACACACCCAATGTTATAACCCTGTATTACCTTTCAAATGGAAAAAAAGTTCAAAAGTATGAAACGTGGCTAATACAGACAATGTGGAAAATATGAAAGGCGAGATGAGGGGGGAAAGTTGCCAGCAGTCCGCTAGCCGAGGCAGGCTTCTGTCTGCGCTGAGGTGCGGTTATGCGTGGGGCACAGGCCCCAGGCCCTGAGTCAGGCCAGTCTGGGTTCCGGTGCTTTCTCTCCCCTCATTAGCTGTGGGCAACCAGGGCGAGCTTCGGTTTTCTCTTTGCTGAGTAAGGATGCAAATCCCATCTTGTAGGCTCACCTTGAATATTAAATGAGATAAGTACGTAGAGCAGTTAGCAGGCCGCCTGGTGTTAGTTCTTTCTAATCTTGTTCATTTCCTTCCAGTCCTTTCCTTTACTATAGGAAGTTTGTGTGTGTTTGTTTCCACATAGTTGTGATCACACCGTCTATATAATTTCATTTCCTGCTTGTTTGGCTTAACATTGTAGCCCAAGCATTTTCCGTGTTGTTTTCAACTCTTCACAAACATGCATTTCAATAATTGCATCATAATCTGATTGAATAGATACATCATAGTTTAGTTAACCATTTCCTTATTGTTGGCCATAGGAATTATTTCAGATTTTCCCTCTTTCAGGTAACTCTGGCTATGAAAACCTTTATGTGTAAAATACCACCAGCAAAACCCACCCCCTTCTCCTGACTGCTGCCTGTTAGAACCATTTCCTTGAGAAAAATTCTTGGGAAGGGGATTATAAAGTCGAATGGTATGAACATTTATCAAGGTTTGTGCCCTATCCTGCCACACTCATTCCAGTAAAGTCAGTTTCCACTTGCATTTCCAAGGCAAGGGGTGAGACTTGGGCCGAGGGTGTGGATTTTATTCCGCAGTGTAGCTGGTGGGGCAGTAGACGGGGTTGGAGGATCATAGTTGGATCTGGGGTTTCGATGGATTCATCCAGCAACCACTGGGAGGGTGGACGGGACAGGGTCGGTGTTAGGAGGTTCCTGCACCAGGGCAGCGGTGCCCTAACTATCCATGAACCCGGCCCCATCTGTAGGAGAAGGAAGCCTTATGGTCACAGGGTCACAATCCACTTTCTTCAGGGTTGCTCTACAAATGTAAACTTACGCCTTTTCAGTCTAACATATGTAACTTCATATTGTTCCTGACTCTTGGTGATTCAAATGGTAAGAATTTTTCATCTTTAGGGATCACAGAATAAGATGGTGAATGAATTTGTGAGTCCTGGTATCATCCTGCCTAGATTGGGATCCCAACTCTGCTACTTAGAAATTATCCTAACACTTGTTAAAATGGTAAGGAAGTCTTTATTCAAGACTATTGCAATAGGAGTAGGACCTCAGGTTCCCAGTCTGGGAAATGGTACCTACCCCCAGGTAACATTAAATTAAACACAGTATTTTATATACAGCATAGTCAGTGCCAAGTGAGTGTTAGGTTTTAATATCTATTGCCCTCTTTTTTTTTGTTTTTGGAGACAGAGTCTCACTTTGTTGCCCGGGCTAGAGTGCCGTGGCGTCAGCCTAGCTCACAGCAACCTCAAACTCCTGGGCTCAAGCGATCCTCCTGCCTCAGCCTCCCGAGTAGCTGGGACTACAGGCATGTGCCACCATGCCCGGCTAATTTTTCTGTATATTTTTAGTTGGCCAATTAATTTCTTTCTATTTACAGTAGAGACGAGGTCTCGCTCTTGCTCAGGCTAGTTTCAAACTCCTGATTTCAGTGATCCGCCACAGCGGAGGGTTTTTTATGGCTTGGCACAAGGAAGGAGCAAATTGGGGTAGTTCCTAAAGGAGTGCATCCCTGAACAAGAGCGCTGGGCTGCTTTTATAAGCATGGGGTAATGAGGCGTGATCTGAATGGATCTTGCAGTGAGGTGGCTCCAGCAGGCACAATCTGACTCGATCCTGCCAGGGAGCGATGCCCAGGCTCCATCCGATTAGATCCCGCATCCTGCCATGTGGCGTCCGCTTCTTAATTCGGTCCCCCACTGCTCGGCCCAAGCACTTAGGTTCCGCCCACGGTTGCCCACTTGGTTCAATCTGGGCATGCTCAGGTTACGTGACCTTCAACCCCGGGCGTCTGCGGCAACTGAAAGACGACTCACAACTTTTGTTACATAAAAGTTGAGCCAGATTGGTAAGGGGGTTACAAAAAGCGGGCCTTGAAAACATGCCTCAACTTGTAAAGGTGTTCGCACACCTTTCTAGAAGCACCTGTGCCGGGCACACCTAACTCGGCCAGGACTGGGCAGTCACACAGCCGCGTGGAGGGGGCAGGATTAGAAGACTGTGCCTTCCCCCTCTGGGTCCCCTGCTAAACCACAAGAATGAGACTAGGCTAAGAGGGGAAGCAGGCGAGACAGTATTATGGGCTGAATTTTGTGCTCCCAAATTTTTATGCTAAAATCCTAAATCCCTAGTACCTCAGAATGCAACTGCATTTGGAGATACGGTCTTTAAAGAGGTATTCGAGTTAAAACGAGGTCATTAGAATGGGCTGTAATCCAGTCTGACAGGTGACCTCATAAGAAGAGATTAGGACGCAGACACACGCAGGGGAGACTGTGTGAAGTCGCTGGGAGAAGGAGCCGTCTCCGAGCCGAGGAGGAGAAAGGCTCAGAAGAAACCATCCTACTGACACCCTGATCTTGGATTTCTGTTGTGTCAGCCACCCAGCTTGTGATATCTGTTACAGCAGCTCTTGGCAAACTATTATAACATAGACGGATAATTGGAAAAAATCTTCTTTTAAACTTCCTTCTACTGTTTTATAGCCTAAAAATATGACGTAGAAGTTTCCAAATCCCAGACGAGTCTATCAGAAGACAAGGGCAATGCCTCCTGCTCTTTCCTGGTTCCCCACGCCATCATCACGTCAAGTGCCATCTCCACTATGTCTCTCCATCCTGCACACCATTCCTTCTCCAGGTGTTGATTCCACAGAGAGCACTGCCCTGCAGAATAGCGTCCTGTCAGCTTCCGGACAGAAAACAGCACCAGAGACTGTCTCGCCTCCCTTTTGAACGATCAACAAGAATTTGCTCAGCTCCCGCTACGGCTAATGCGTAGGATTAAGCACAGCGGGGAGACGGATATTGTTTCTGACCCTTAAGAAGGAAGCAAATTCACCTGCAAGGGAATGAAACCTTCCCCATTCTCCATCTCGTTTACCGAATACACTCACATCATGTAAACATTTTTTTGCCAATTACTTTTGCAAACCTTGTAGAAAAGTAAGTGACTTCCTGAGTCCTGAGCCTTCACTTAAGAAACTGGCCTGGGACTTATTAACTGGGGTGGTAGAAGAGGGAAAGGGTCAGTGTTGTAGCCAAAAAGAGTTACACTCTTTCACTGAAAAAAGGCCAAGCGTCATCAAATCAATTTAATATGTTATTTGCCTTTAATAGAGGCTCAAATCAAGTGTCTCATTCAATCAAACTAAGTTAGGAGAGAAACCATCTTTCTGCCCCCAGTTTAGCTTCCAGCAGGCCTGTTTGGAAACACTGGTGGCTGAATCCTGTTTGTATCGTTAAAAAATTACCTTAACTGCTCACTGCCAAGAGCAATTTGCAGAGCATTATCCATTCCTCAGAAGCAGAACGAATGTTTCCTGTGCCTCTGACTGTCTGTGAAGTAGCCTGGCAAGACAAATGCCCACAGGCAGCTGGAGAAAGGCTGCTGATGGCAGAGAGGAGCCCTCTGTAGGATGTGACAAGACCTCTGGGGCCAAGTGCGCAGGTGGCCACAGGCCACCGCAAAGCGCCGGGACATTTGGCCCACACAGACAGGTATGTCAGTAGTCTCAGGAATGTCACTGGTTTCAGATTCTGGTCCCTTTATCACCTCTCACCTAGGAAAGCAGAGCAGGGTGTGAGCGCCTATGCCCGGCGTGGGTGAGCGAGTGAGCACCTGCTTCTGCAGTGGCACCCACCCACCCCCTCCCTCCCCTCTCCTCCCTCCCTCCCTCCCTCTCTCTCTCTCTCTCTCTCTCTCTCTCTCTCTCTCTCTGACTCTCTCTCTCTCTCTCTGTCATTTGTTCCTAAGGCCCTTGCTTTGGCGAGTGGAGTCACCTAGTCGGAGGAGAGAAACTGCATGGAAGCTGGGAGGTGACTCTGGGTTGCAGACCGCTGGGCAGAAGCTCTGCAAGACGAAGAACCATCTCTCCCTGACTCATGCTGGCTCCAGGCTGGAGTCTGTCTCTTGCTTAGAGACTTTGTTCCGCCTCCAAGGCTGTCCTTGTGTGCCGGCTGTGCTTGGCTGGCCCCCCAGCCTGCTTCGTGCCCCAGGAGGCACACATTGTACCAAGATGATGGGGTGTAGGTGGTGTCCCCCACCACCTCCCTGCAGGACGGCTGCAGCCCTCACCGACCGTCTGTTTCATGGGGGGACCGGAGCCCCTCTCTTCCCAGCCCTGTCCTGTCAGCAGCTGCTGCCCTCTGCCCTCCCCGCGTGTCTGCGAGGAGCCCACCTGGCAGTCAGGGAGGGGCGCCTCTCGGATCTTCTTTCAAGAGAGAACTTGTCACTCAGCTGCAAGACAGCGGTTAATTGACTGCTTTCCGCCTTCAAGATCTGTTCTGCTGTTGTCGCTGCTGCTGTCTGGCCACACTCTTTGTGAACAGCCCCGGCTAATGACTGAATATGGTCAGGGGGCAAGGGCCTGGGGGCCTGACTGCTTCTGCGGGACAGCAGGGACCCCTCCACCTGGCAGTCTCCGCCTCCAGCTTTGCGCCAGGTTGGCTAAGACTTAGTCGCATCTGCCTCGTGCTCCAGGGCTCCCTTGCGGGCTCCTGCTTCCTCCTGTCCTTTTCCCCCAGGTATCCATCTGCATCTGCAGCCCATGGCTTTCCTGCTCATCTCTGCTTCCTCCCCCTTTTATCTTCCACAGACGCAGCCCCAGTAAATCCTAACTCGGCACTCCTAACTCATCCAGCCTCTGTTTCCTGGAGAATCCAACTAGCACGTGGCTGTATTAAACTTCCCCCAAGTTCCCCAGTTTGATTGCTCTGCGTCTTCCCTGTCAGGCCCCTGACTGATGCACCCTGATACTCATTGCTTGAAATTTCACCTGGGTTAACATGTCCACCTGGGAAGGAGAAGCCCCTGAGCCCCTCTGGGCTGCCCTGTCCATGGTGTGACAAAGAGAAGTGGAACTCTGAGACCACAGTTCCCGCGCCTCCCCCACGCCCCGTCACCCCCCCCCCACCCCCACTGGCTCCTCCAGGCCCATGACGACGGGCTCCTGGGAGGACAGGCCAGGCGGGAGGGAGGGGGAGAAGCCGCTGGACTGTGGGGAACGAGCAGTGACAGTAATGAGCAGCGCAGGCCTCTGGCTCTTCTCGCCAGGAACTTAGAAAAGCACATTTAATCCTAATCAATTGGAAGAAAACAACCGAAGCCATTGGAGCAGTGAGGCAAAAACAGCACCGGAAAGGTTCAAAGCCTGTTCTTTAACCCTGGAATCCAAACTCACGACTAGCCGGGCACCGGGCCGGTCGCCTTTGAAGCCCTGATCTGTGCTCTGCAGAGGGGTGAACCAAGGAACAGGCGCTCACCGCGGGCAGGGTGGCTCTGAACCGCTCAGGTCAGGACATGGGACGCCTAATCGCTTTGGGGAAACACCTAGGATAGTGTTAGTCCTGTTTTTGCAGGGCTCTCTGTATTTTCTAATTCTCTCAAGGTGGTGCTCATGCCACCAAACCCTAAAAACAAAATCAACTTAGTTATAAAAAGTGAACATGTCACGGAGAACCCAAACACGCACAGCCTACGTTTCCTAGGGCCATTCTCATTCCAAGGATTCTGACCTGTTAGCAAAAATATACTTTTTATCAAACCGTGTATTTTCTTCGGGGTTCAGAAAATCCGGTCCTGTTGTCCAGGTAGCATTTTAGACGCGGTAAGGAGGTGAGGAAGGGAAAGTAGGGCTGAACTTGAAGTTCTGGAACTTCAGAAGTGCTAAGATTTATTCCTATCTTATCAGTTCTTGGTTCTTTCCTGTAGTTAATAGATGGAACCTTTCGGTCCTCTGCCCCCCCAGACAGGTACACAGTCCCGTAACGGCCCCCTGGACATGTCAGCTGTTCTTTCTTGGACGCCCCCTCTAGTCAATTTGTTCCTTCTGTTGTAGACAGAGCATCTCCTGGTGCCGTCTAGTTCTCAGCGGAAACCCCCTGGACAAGCATCTGTCCCCTTCCTCCTCGTCCCAACCTGACAGTGTTTGGCCTCCTGCGGAATCAGGCTGTATTTGTGTGTAAAGTTGCTATAGACACTCCGCAAGGTATCAGAGTGTCTGAGGAGAGAGAGAAAAGGGGGATTCATCAGAGGGAAGGTGGACCACTAGAAGGTCTGGGTCACCTGCACAGAGTGCGGCTCCGTGGGCCCGTGGCTGACCTGTACAGTCTCGGGGCCATGCCTCTGCTTAGACACGGGTGAGCACACTCGCAGAACCTCATGCCAGTGGACACAGGGACTCTGATTTCTGATTCATGCTCAGCACACACTCTTCTAATTACAATCTGATTTCTCCTGTAGGATGAGAGCCGCTGCGCATCGTATCCACACGCCAGTTGCATCTGTCACCGCAATGAGTGCTGCAGCCTTGTGTTGTGTTCTTCAGTCTCTCGTGAGCAAGGCCGCGGTGAGTCTTTCCTCAAGGAGGACAGACAGCGCCGTGTTTTGGAGCCCACAGAGCTGCGGGCAAGACCCGAGAATGGTGACATCAAAATGCCAACCACTGAGGCCTCTTGGTGGGCTGGCGTTCGGCCAGCTCTGTTCCTGTGCCAGCCCACTGTCTCAATGACGGTCCCGGTGGTGGCGTCACCACCGGGACATGAGCTGTGTCGATGAGCTGAGTGATAGCCACTAACCAAAGCTACAGAAGGAAACTCTGTATGTGTGTGTGTGTACACAAAATTATTTTTCCATGTACCTCATTCCATTTAAAAGATGACTTTACAGAATAGCTAAATTTAGAATAGAGCCAGATAATAGACTACTGTGGATTTTCCCCAAACGAAACAAAAGGGAAATTGTCTGTTTAAGACCTTGACACTGGAAGACAATGGCTTAAGCAAACAAAAATCCGAAAGTTGTGCTGAGACATTGAAAGATTCACACCGAGAGGGTGAGGATTCTCTTAATCCTCGAGTCTTATATTGATATATCTGTGGGGAAATGGAGACTACGGATGATATTTAGATCACGATTTTCAGCTTTGCAGAACTGAAAACCTAAGCGGTTTTACTGACTCACGCTTTTATTAGGACATTATTTTAAATTCACATACAAAAGTCTTTTGGGGGTGGCAAAATTGCACGCAACGTTAGTGAATTTTGCTAGGAGGCACGTCAATGAAAACCCAGCTGGCAAACAAAACATCAGCCTCCGTCTTTCAACGCTTCATCGCAAGCTATAAAAAAATGTCCCCCAGTCACCAAGTGACTCTGATGATTATTCATATTAATGGAGATAAAGCTATAATAAGCGCCAGAAAAGCCCACCACACACCCATGCCGCGGAGTCAGGGACCAGCCGGGTGAGCTCACAGAAGAGCCACCCTGCACAAGTTTCCTTGACAACCGTTCCCATAGAGCCGGTGTTCAAAGATAGGTTCAAACAAAGCAACTAGAAAGATTAATTGGAGATCGAGCTCCAATATCGCGGCATCGAGATCTGATGATAACGCGGGAACCGTTTCTAAATTTTGGTGTCTGCTTTCAGCCTCACTTTTCTCCTTTAACTGTTTTTTTTTAGTGGAATTCCCCCTTTTTCTGTCTCATTCCAAAATAAGAAACCCCTCTTTTTTAAAAGAAGGATAACAACCTTAGTGAAATTGCTACCTCGGAAAATCAAACCTATAAAATAATTCTTTCTTGTTTAAAACCAACAATCCCACCAAAGGAGCAGCAGGTGGGCTCCGGATGGGAGGTAGTTCTGGGGGCTTTAATCACAGCTCAGTTCAATGTCTCCTCATGGCCGTGGGTGTGAGGGGTGCCGGTGTACTGCCAAACCCCGGGATATGAATTCATGACCCAATCTGCCAAGAAAACGCCAGTGCTCTCCGAGAAAAAGGAGACAACAGTCCCCCTGCGTCAGCCTCTCTCCCATTTGCTTGCAGAACAGAGACATCTCAGCAAGTGACTCCAGGTGCAGAGGGGAACCCGTGTGCAAACTGTGGACAATCTGAAAAGGGGCTGGGGATGCAGGAGTGAGCGTGACAATAGCATCAGCGACACAAGGAAACCCAACCTGTTGGCATAAATGAAACCTTTGAGGCGTTAAAATAGTATTGCTAAGCCAATTCTGGTCACCCAAATAAGAGAGGCCAGAAACGCAATGACTCCAACCCTGAGGAGCAGACACACAAAATAAGATGCCAGAGAGAAAGCACGCCAGAGGAAAGACTCCCGTTAATCGAAATGCCCTAAGAAATCACCTTTCTCTTTGCTTGTTTTCCTGGCGATATTTTAGATGCCTTTCCCCAAGTGTGCAATTCTCGCAGCGGGACGAAGCAAGCCATGAAGTTGCGGCACGCACACGCCGCCGTGCGCGGAGGCGGGCACACAGATCGGGGGCCGAGGGCAGTTGCAAGGTGCAAGCTCTGTCAGTCACCTGCGTGACCTCCGTGATGCCCGTGTGGCCCGTAGTGCAGAAAAGTCAACAGGTTCGTGAAACGCCAGGGCTGGGAAAAGCACTTACGGACTTTTCCATCGTAAGGAAAACAGACTGTTCCTCCATTTCCACACAAAGCAGCAAATCCACTAGAAGTTACACTCCTTTCATCACTGCAGGAAGGAGAGTGGGGAGCTGCTCCAGCCGTGTGTTTCGACCTTGTCGCTTAGCTAATGTGGTTTGGGATTGTGATTGGATGTGTCTACATGGAGCAACCAAGGTCAGCCTGGCTGTGCAGCTGTCTGTTGACCCATCCCAGCCAGACGCACTTTCTCCTCGTCTAAACAGGAGGATCTGTATGTATTAATAGAATACAGACTGCAGCTCGCAGACCCTCGCCTTCTAAGAGAGGGATTCGCAGTTCCAAGGCATGTCTCATAGTTCAGTGACTCCAGATTAGTGATTCCCTCAAAGAGAAATAATTAGAAGTAACTTTGTTTTTATGTTTATTTATTTAGAGACAGAGTCTCGCTCTGTTGCCTGGGCTACAGTGTCGTGGCGTCAGCCTAGCTCACAGCAACCTCAAACTCCTGGGCTCGAGGGATCCTCCTGCCTCAGCCTCTCAAGTAGCTGAGACTACAGGCATGTGCCACCTTGCTCAGCTAATATTTTCTATATATTTTCAGTTGTCCAGCTAGTTTCTTTCTATTTTTAGTAGAGACGGGGTCTCGCTCTTGCTCAGGCTGGTCTCGAACTCCTGACCTTGAGTGATCCGCCTGCCTTGGCCTCCCAGAGTGCTGGGATGACAGGTGTGAGCCTAACTTTGTTTTTAACTAAGTACGTACGTAGTGCAGCTCCTGCCACGGCGCTCATACTGGTTTGTTCATTTTGCAGTGCTATGATTTGGGGATTCTTGTTTGCTGCCGTCATTAACTGTAAACTCCTTAAGCCAAAGCCTGCGCGTGCCTGGAGGGGGACAAGGCCTCTGTTTCCCTCGTCTGTCCAGCAGTGGGGAGTCTCATCAACAAACACTCCCAGGTGGGCCCTGAGGGCTGGACGCACTGACTACCCCCGAGCCTCAGTGTCCCGAAAGGGGAACAGGCAAACCCAGGGGCCTGACCTCCCGGGGGTCCCTGGGGTGGGACGGTGGGCAGGAGACCCTGCCCTGAGGAAGTGGGATTCTACCCTCAGCTCTCTTGGCACAGGTGGTGGGAACGGGAGAAGCCTTCAGGCAGGAGAGGCAGCGTGTGCAAGGAAGGCCCAGAGACGCGGAAAGGATGAAATGTTCCCCACGCAGAGAACGTCCTCAAACCCGGAACGATGAGCAGGGTCCCCGTGTACCCGTGAGAACAGTGAGACTTGACCCTCAGAGCACAGGAGGGCAGTGAAGGGTGTTAAGCGAGGGATTGGGTTGCTCCGTGCCCTGGGGCCGTAGGTCTCTTCAGTCTTTTGATTTTCCGAACTTGTCCTTGCCTGATGGCGGCCCTGTCATGTGAGAGTCACTCCACATCCCCTTCGGGGGTGTAAGCGAACCCCTTAAATCTGTCTTCCTTCATAGCTTGCTTGCTTGTGGGATATAAAGTAGGTAGGCTTTCTTTCTAACTGCCCCTTACAGGGTTTTCTTTAACAGGTAGATTTGGGCGAATATCAAATGCCATTTCAATGACTTTGTGCGATTTTGTTGTTTATCAGACCACTTGAATTGCCGGTTGTCAGATAAGGGTTGGCAATAACTTCCTTATACAGAGATTTTTTTTTTATTATAACAGGATTCATTGCAATTGGACCAGCAGCAGGGATTTCCAGAATCCCTGGGAGTGTTATTTATGAGCTGTGTTTCTCAATTCCTTTTTTTTTTTCCAAATGAATAAAGGAAGTGATTTGAATCATAACCACAACAAATCGGCTGCCTAAGAGAAAGGAAATGAGCAAGAATATAACATTTCTTTGTAACTCTAAATGTTCTGTAGTTGTTTTGGTTAGATAGCAGATTCACTTATATTAGAAAACCACCACCTCTACACCTAGACGGACGGACACTTGCACCGTTCGCTGGAGTCAGGTCTGCAGACTTGTAGAGCAACATGGGGTCAAGATCAGGATGCCTCATTGTGGTCCTTCAACATGATGATGCCCCTGAGTACGGGCCCCATTGTACCCCACAAAGTTTGTGGCTGGCATCTGTCTCTGGGCCTTAAGCCCTATTTCTTCCATGCTAAGTCTCTAACTCTGTGCTTGGCCCTTTCCTCAGAGCCCGGAGCATTTCGGAACACTGTCAACAGGTCCTTTAAAGGTACAGGATGAATCTTTATGTGCATTTTTAAAAAAGACAACCTGTTCTGGAATAGTACTTCAGTCTTACACCCGTACGTGATTTAAAAGAGCAAAGGTCATATTCAGTATATGGTGGACAGCATATTTTAACGGGTGGAAAACCAAGACCTAAAAAAGAAAAAGAAAGGCACAGATAAGATTGTGCTTTGTTTATCTGTTCTCCGGAAGCTTCACTAGAACTCCCGTGAGGTGAACAGAATCTGCTTATAGCAACCAACCCTCCTTCATGGCCAGCATTTTGACATCCTATTTCAGCCGTGAATATGACTTCCAAGAATGCAGCTCATTTCACTTTTTGGGCTTGTCCGGATGGGCATTTGAGAGACCGAGGCAGCAGTGATTTAGTGCTGCCGGAAATGGCCCCGGGCCTGCCGTCCTCACAGACTCAAGTTGGTTTCTTAGGAAAAAGCAGGTCTGGCTCTAAGTGAAAATGAAAATGTTCAAGTCAATTAAACCAGGGTGCAAGAGTTCTCAATCCTCCCACAGAGAAAAGTGAAAGTGAGAACATTTTACAACTGGGGACCCTATTCCCAAAAAAAGGGCAGTCACACGGCGTGAGCATGTCAGAATCCCCTGCGGTTCTTTGTCAAAATGGCCGTGTCCTTTCTTGCCCCAAATTTCCAATCAGGCTTTGACTTGGGGGGCTGAGGTGCACCCAGGCACTTCTATTTTTTTTTTTTTAAAAGCCCCCACGGGTAATTTAGATGCCCAGAGTGGAGAGAGAGCACCCAGTCTTTAGAAGGATCCAGAAGTTTTAAAAGAATGAATTGGAAGGAGGTCTAGCCAGGGTAGGCTCTTGCAGTCACTGCAGAGAGAAATGAACGGTGCAGGGACCCGGGGACAGGCAGTGGGGGGCGGGGGGTGGCATCCGAGGTCGGGGGTTCATGAGTGGGCCTCGAGCCATTCTCAACTCTGGGGCAGTCTGATGAAAGTGACAGCTGCCCATCTCAGAAGAATACACACAGGCACATGCCCACGCAATTTGGCATGCACGTTCAGGGAATTCGAGACTCGATTCTGGAGTCCAGATTTCAGCGCTTGCTGTTTAAAATGGATTGATGACAATCCCATCTATCGAGGCGAGGAACACAGGAGGCGGCCACATCCCGGGCCTCTGGAAGCTTGCAGCCCAGCAGCCGGGAGGAAACGAAACGAGACATCAGCACACAGGACAGTCATCAGAGGACAGTCATCAGAAGACACGAGGACAACCACCACAGGACGCGCGGGGAAGGGTAGTTCTGGAACTGAATGTCGAACTGCAGAATCTGAGTAACAGGCGCCACTGCAGACGGTTCTTAGGAACGTGTTTCTGGGGGACGGGAGTGGGACGAAGCCCCCGAAAGGAAGGCAGTCAGCCCGGCGATGACCGAGGATCCCCCCGCCCCGTGGGGAGCCGGGACCCGCGCCGCGCTCCCTGCGGCCAACGCGCGCGGGTGCCGAAAATGGCATCTCCCCGCGACGCCGCCCGAGGGCTGGGGCCGGGGCCGGGGCCGGGGCCGGGCCGCTGTGGAAACGCTGAGGGAAACGGTCTCCGCGCCGGGCCGGGGAGTCGGCTCCGCGTCCGCCCGAGGCCGCGAGAGGAGACGGCGGGACGGCGGGACGGCGGCGACACGCGACGGCGTCTGCCGCGGTGCGCAGAGGCCCGAGGTGCGAGGTCGGGGGGCGCGGCCGGAAGCGCGCGGCGGGCCGGGGAGAGCAGGCGCCGGGCGCGGGCCCCCGGCGCGTCCCGCTGTCGCCCGGCGAGCGGCGCCGCCGCGGCTCTGCGAGGGGCGGGTCGCAATCCGCACCCGCGCGGAGACGGCCGGGCCGGGGCGGGGTGGGCGGGGACCCCGCGGCGCGGCGGGGCGGGGGCGGGCGCGGGCGGGCAGGTCCCACCCCTTCCTGAAGGAAGCGCCCTCCCCGCCGCGGCCGCCGCCGCCGCCGCCGCCGCCACAGCGCCGCTGCTGCCGCCGCCGGCCACGGCCCCGCCGCCAAGAGC
>CAUYRT010065184.1:0-82606 GCA_963574885.1 Lepilemur ruficaudatus | reverse complement strand
GAGCACTATGTATGTACTCTCTGGACTACTTTGACAGAGTAGGTTTTTGAATGTAACAAGATAAGTCAACTTGAGTGGTAATATATTTTGGGAGATCAGCTCACTACAAATTGTGACTGTAAACATTGTACTGTAAATGTTTTGTAGTTCTCCCCCAATAAAATTTTAGGAAGACAAAAAAAAAAAAAAACAAACAAACAATAAGAGGACCCTTTAAAGAATCTTTCAGAACAATGGACAAGGTAATATGAATTTAATATTTATACTTTTTATTTGCACACTCATTTTATTCAAGAGAAATTTGGTCATCTTCTACATCCCTCAGAAAATTCTACATGTCAAATATATGGTCTTGAACAAAAGAAAGTACCTGTTCTCATAGAGCTTATGCTTGAGGGTAGGGGTCGAGGAAGAGAGGAAGACAGATTGTTAAGAAATAGATGAGAATAATATTTCATGTAGTTATAAATGCCTTGAAAGAGAATAAAGAATGATAAGGAGAAAAGATGGCAATGAGGGTTTCTATTTTATATCTGGTGTTCAGGAAAAAAAAAATCTGTTGTAAGGTGACATGTAAATATAACCTAACATGATGTAGTAAAACAAATCCCGAAATAATTAATAAGCATAAAGGTAAAGAGGCGGTGAGAAAAAAATTGGAGACAATTACTTTTCTATTGTTAAAATTGTCCTCAATATTTGAAGGCTGCATGGCTCATACAATTTAACATATTCATGTATTTAATTCTAAAACATGACCTGATAGTGATCAGATCAAATGAGCCATATGTCCTTCTTCACTCCTTTACCACAAGAAAGATCTTTGTCAATTAAATCAAATAACCAAAATTTTGAAGATAAGGCCAAATAAGAACTATTTTTTCCAAAGAAATATCACATTTCAGGAAAAGCATTATGACTGTTTCTAGGATATCATCCATTTAAATATATTGTACTCTCTGTTTTGAGGTTTAGCAAATATGGAGAATGTTTAAATCTTTATATTAATAGGTATCTTTGGGATTTGGTGCAGAATTTGTAATTGTAGCCTATAATTTATTATTTCATTGCTTCCAAAGCCAGAATATTTAGTTATGATTTGGAAAGCCTTGACATTGTCTAGCTTTCTTTCCAGTATATAAACTGAACATAACAAGAAGTCTAAAGGCTTTGCAGTGTGAAATTAAAGGTCGTCCTTTAAACTTACAGTGATCTTTCTTATAGAAATTTATTAGGATGAAAAACAAGTAATGCTTCTACATTTTAAAAAATACATACAGTCGACTAAATAAATAATATTTCATTGAAATGAAGTGATTGTATGTATGATAAATAAAATATTCAAATATGTTAACAGTTTTTCTCTGCCTATAAAAGAAAATAAATAAATATATTTCTAATGTTAAAATATTTTCATTTTTATTGGTTATTTGCTGATGAATAAAGTTACTTTTCAGAAAATGATTTTTCCATTCCATCATCGTTTTTGCACTACAAGAATACCAGTGTAGGAGAATTTCCAGGAAATCTCCAGAGCTATCTTAGGTATTCAAGGTTCTTTTCCTACTCTCTGTGGCTTATGATAAACAGATTTAAAAAAAAAAAGAGGCAATGCTGCAGAAAATCTCTCATAAACTTAGAAAAATTCCATCCAGAAATATGTAAGTCAGTTCCACAGCTTTAGGTGAAGCTCATTTAGTTGTAAGATTATTTGAAAATGTGTAAACATTTAAATAAGCATAATTAGCAATGCTGCTAACATCTACGGAACTTAAACCATCTGTCTATTACTAAGTGCTTTGATGTCCTGTCATTGTATTAGATCAGAGTATGAGGAAAGACCAGCTCAATAAAATCAGACATTTTACAATATGCTTGTTTTATTGGAGTTGTTAGAAACAATAATGTTCATATATATTCAATGAATGTGATATCTATTTGTGAACACTTACCTGGCAGATGGTAACATAGCAAAATAACCCCAAGGAAATATAAGATAAAGTTATGAATGGTCAGGTGCTTACAGCTGAATTGCATATTCTGAATATTTTGAGTATACTAACATACATTTTTTTTGCCTTTGTTTATTATTGTTTTGGGGGGTTTTTTGTAGTTGTTAGGTTTTTTTTTTTTTGAGACAGGGTCTTTGTTTCCCTGGCTAGAGTGCAGTGGTGTCATCATAGGTCATTGCAACCTCAAGCTTCTGGGTTCAAGCAATCCTCTTGCTTCAGAATCCCAATTAGCTAGGACCACAGATGCACACCACCGCACCAGGCTACATTTATATTTTTTGTAGAAATAGGGTCTTGCTCTTTCTCACATGACATATTCAATAACAATAATAGTAGCTCATTGTAGCCTTTATTCGTCAACACAGCTGACTCAGTAGCCACTTGGTTATTCAGTGCATAGTTAAATCTCTTGTCCTTGCTGATTTTCTCTTGTGGAGACTTTTGAGTATCATTCTACTCGTGTCGTTGAGGGTGGGGAGTGATCTTGAATCTTTCATTGTTCTTATGCAGAAATCTGAAAAGAAAAAGTGATTCTGAGAGCAGACAAAGTCAGGTGTGTTCGAGGTAGCATGGGCATCAAAGTGAGGTATCACAAGAATGCAAAAATAAGCACCACATGGACTCGCCATCAAATTGGTGCTAATTGAGCAACACTGAGGTGCTCACATGGTAGTAATAGTTATTGGGTGTCGGTCAGGTGAGGGTGTGGGGGTGGGGGTTGGTAAACTCACAGGTAATGGAGACGGAGCGCATTGTATGGGGGAAGGGCACGCGTCTAGCCCTGGCTTGGGCGAGGCAAAGGCATTACTTGTAACCAAAATATTTGCATCCCCATAATATTCTGAAATAAAAAAAATAAACAAATAAGAGGGAGATGCAGTAAAAAATAAATAAATAAACAAACAATAGGGAGACACAGTAAATAATAAAAAAATAAAAAAGAAATGATAAATGCATGAGGTGATGAATCTAGAACTACCCTGATTAGATCATCATGTAACATATATATTATTGTGTATCAAAACATGAAATTGTACCCCATAAATATGTAGAATTACAGTGTGTCAATTAAAATATATATATTTAAAAAATAGTTCTATAATATGTGATTGCATGTCTGAAACTTTTACCACAGAATTTGAAAATAACTGGAAATGCCGTAGATAATAAAGTATTTGCATGTGCTAGGAACCAGTTTCTCAACATCAATTTCCTTATCTGCAGAAGTGACATAATAATAAGCTACCTTGCCAAATTTTTGTGAGGATTTTTAAGATCCAGGTTGGTAGTGCCTGGATTACCCTGAGTTCCCATCTTATTATTAATTAATTATAAGTATTATTCCATCCCTAATTGCAACTTAAATTCTTAAAACTTTGGGTGGCCTACATTTATAAAGTAAATTATCTCCATGAGCTGAATTTGGCACTTCTATCATCTTTTATGATTTTCAGAACAAATTGTAAAATAATGATTTCCAGACAGGGCGCAGTGGCTTGCGCCTGTAATCCTAGCACTTTGGGAGGCCAAGGCAGGTGGATAGCTCAAGGTCAGGAGTTCGAAACCAGCCTGAGCAAGAGTGAGATCCCGTCTCTACTATAAATAGAAAGAAATCAATTGGCCAACTAAAATATATATATAGAAAAAATTAGCTGGGCATGGTGGCGCATGCCTGCAGTCCCAGCTACTCGGGAGGCTGAGGCAAGAGGATCGCCTGAGCCCAGGAGTTTGAGGTTGCTGTGAGCTAGGCTGACGCCACAGCACTCTAGCCCAGGCAACAGAGCAAGACTCTGTCTCAAGAAAAATAAATAAACAAAAAATAAAAAAATGAAAAATAATAATTCCCAGCTCAGTTCTTAGAACCTGGGTCTACTTCAACAATCAATGTATATCTCAAAAGCTTTCCCAAATTATCAAAATAGAACTTTAATCAGTTCATATAATAATAATGCATAATTTACATAAATATAGACAAAAATTTCACTTTTAAATATATATTTTATTGATTTTTTTCTTTTTCTCCCTCCTCAGTGTTCCCAAATAAATATGTATTTTAAATGAATGAGCATTAGATAAATAAAAACAAATAAGCAATATATTGTAGTTATATGATAATTATGTAACAAAATAATTTTATTTTCTAGATGATACCAGAGCTAGTATCAACCACTTACAGATCCATCGGTATAAAGCACATCTGAAGTCAAAAGGAAATATTTCAGTGGAAACTTAGACTGGGTTTAGAAAAGATAAAATTAAATTAATAATTAACTAATTCTTTCTAACAGGGCCTCATTTGGCAGTATTGAAAAGCAGATGGTTCATAGAGACTGACAGAAGCTTATTAAGATTTGAAAAAAGTGATTCTTTCTATTACTTTTGTGGTACCAGGGCAGTTTATAAAACGAGGGTTGTTCTTTGCAAATGATGGATATATTATTACTAATATGGAAATCAACTGGTTTACTATTTATTAGAATATTATAAAATTGTTTATAACTGTTAATATATAAGGGAATATAATTACTGCAAAGTGCAGGGTCCTGACTGAAGAGTGAATTGAGTTTATTTCATGGTCTGCAACCACTGTGAAATCCCTCCTTCTAGTGAATGATGTATTACTTGCCTTGAGTCCACCATAAATTGAGTGAGAAGCTCAATATATGGTGAGCCTTTTAAATTTTGAAGAAAACATATCCAACATTTGGAGATTAATTCACCCAAACTACCAAATAATTGACAAGCAATGTTTTCTTTACCAAAACGCACTGTATAGTAGACTAGCAAGCCTTAGCGTTTTGAATTATAGTGGGAATAAATCACTTCCACCAGTTTTTCTTTCTTTTGAAAAAAATAGTTGATGTTATAGTGCCTATTATAGAACTTCATAAGGAAGGTCTAATTAAATGGAAGTCATATATTTAGGAACAGGTTAAACGCAGTAGAAAGGAACATATTCACAGAACACTTGGGTGCAGTCTCTGAAAGTCATGCCTTGTCATTTTCTGAAACTTTGCCCCTGACATAGCTCAACAGATGGAATCAACAGAGTTAATATGTACAAGTACTAAAATGACCGAAAACAGTAATTTTGGAAGGCTGTTGCCTAAAAAGTTATCAATAGAAAGACAGCTCTCTGGCTGTTTTGACCAAGGATCTTCCAGAATTCTTTGAAAGAGAAAACATTGACTCATTGGTAATCCCAGGTGGTTATGGAGATAAGCACAGGGAAGCTGAGGTCCTGAAATATGGCAGCAGGAGTTGTGGGAATTACTGTGTTTCTAGTGCACTAAGATTTTTGAACTATATGTATACTTAAAAATGTGGTCCTAAAAGCAGAATTGCTGGGTGTTTGGAATACAGAGGTGGCTTTTTTATGAGCTATGGACACAGGGAATCAGATACATGAGACAGACGGTTGAGCATGAGAAGCCAGATATCACGTAGACCTAACTTGAAATGACTGCCATGAACATTAGTTAGCAAAGCCTATGCTGACATTTTGAGTTCAAGGCTCATGTGCTCTATAGACTCAGACTACCTACCAATGAAATTTGTAAAGGGAAGCATCTTAAATTGTTGTGCTTTGTGAATTGCTTTAGACTTATATCCGTGGCACCAGACACAATCGAAAGAGCAAAATTCAGTAAGAGTTTAAAATATATAAAAATTAAAACCAAATGTATTTCTGGCTTTGCTTTTATGGTTCCTATAAATGAAACAATGATAAAGGGCTTAGAGCAAATATTTTGTTTGTTTATTTATTTTTCTTCCTTAATTTGGAACTATTGCTTACATCTCTAATCAGACAATCCCTACACAGATTCTGGAGTCCAGGCAAGACAAAATGTTATATTCTAAAATATTTCTTTCCTTTTCCTTTAGCTTCCCAGAGTAGTGGATTAAATAAAAGTTGCACTGGGCAGATAAAGCAATTGTTACATAAAATGAGTGGGCTTTGCATGGGACGCAAGGGCTGACTGTTGAGTTAGAAAAATACGTAAAGGAAGATTTGTGACTGCCAAATGAAAGCTTACCAAGTATCCAGCATTACATGAAATTGTCAGTATGGTGTTATGGAAGTACCTTGCCTGTGATGTAATATGGTCTCATACATGTGTGTGTGCACACACCAGACCTTATTAAATCACCGGCCTAGCAACCGTTCCTCTTTGTTTTACTTTACCTAATACAAAATGAACTGACATTTGTTGGAAATAGGAGTAAAAAATGGAAGAAACTTAACATTAGGTAGGATCAAAATAGAGTAGTAAACTAAGTAATTATCTAGTGAATATGATTACACTAAACATATGGTAGTTCTATGCATGTACATTTATGAAATGAGAATTTTTAGGATAACCAACATAGAAAAACTAGATGATTTAGAAAATTGCATAGGGCACTTTGTGCTGGTTTCACAGTCTGGTCTCAAAGTGTAGCTTTCACTAAGCATCCAGGGTCGTATTGGTAAGCAGTTGAGCATAGAGAAGCATGGCTGAAATGAATGATGATGAGTCCTTAGTATTTATTCAATTTTTTGTTTCTTTTTATCCTTTAATGCCCACCTTGTGTTCATAACATCTTAGGTGTTTGTGGGTTGTCAGAGCAAAAATAAATTTAAAAATTTCCGTGAGGGAAAAGCAAAAGTGTCTAGTGTGTCTTCACAAAACAAAACAAAACTCTGGGCACCTTTCTGTGATTGCTCTCTGGCCTTCCTTCACTGTTCAATGCATTTTCATTAACACCCACCACACACTCACAGGCAGCCATCTGTGTCTCTCTCCTTAAGAAGTTTTATCCTATGAGTCTTTCCTCATGACACACTGCTGCCTATTACATAAATCACAGAGACACTCAACCCCTTGGAATGGAATCAGAAACCCACAAAGCTGACTGCTGTCAGGACTCATAAGGAGTGCAATTAATACATTTATTATTTAGGAGTGGAGCTGTTTTCATTCCAAATCCTCATGCAAAATTGGAGTGCTATGTAGAGTGCATATCAAAGTAACTAAGCTAAAAGTGTCTTTTCATCTCCAGAATCGCCATTTGACAGTGATTATGTTTTCTGCTTCATCTCTGCTTCTGTCAGCTCTGCTAGTGTCAGACACAACATTCATTCAGTTAATCAATAAAGATTCATTAGTGCCAATTTTTTGTACCATGAACAAGACAAATTCTTGCCGTCATTGAGTTTATGTTCTGGATTTTAAATTGATTGTGAAGTTGAAATCACAAATGTAGTAGTGTTTATAAATTGAAAAGAAATTATTATGTTATACAGAAATAAAATCTTAAACATTAAAAGCAGCCAAACTGGCAGTTACTATTAGCAGAAATACAAATACAATACAATTATCAGATAAAGCAAAGTTTAATAAAGATAATTTTCATAGAATTAATCTGTTTAATTTTTTAAAAAGGATGTAAGGAAGAAGAAACTGCAACTAACCATGAAAAAACACAATGTGAAATTCATTTTGGTTATGTATATTGTGAATATAAGTATTATTTAGTTTAAGTTAAAGTTATATTTATGATTCATGGAATACAGACTGTAAATAATGCTGGAATAACTTGGTTTTAAGGTTTAAATTATAAATCTTTTTTAAAAAATGCTAAACTGACCATCTGGTCTTTTAAAGATAAATATATTAACTGCATGAATTTATTTTACACAATTTTATAATCTGATTTCATAAGAAAGCACCATACAAATTTGGAACAGGGCAAGCTTGTTAAAGCTTCTTTATGTTCAACAGTAAAGGATACCGCTCTGAAAATAAATATTTCAAAAAAATCAGAGCATTTATTATATTTATTATTATTCATAATGATGTTTATATTGAATTATGGAATTTACTTTCTTAAACAGGGTAAACTAGAATGAAATATATTTTGGTAAATAGATGTGTATGATTAGTCCACAAGTACCCCCCAATATCAACAATATTATCACTTTTAACAATTTGATTATCTTTATTTAAATAATTAGTTATAAGTATGATAATAAAGTATGATGATATATACTACTTTAGCATCAAATATGAACCTTTCATATCTTGTGGTTTGTTAAGAGCACACAACTCTTCATAGTGTTATTACTACCATTTTTTGGGTAAAAAACTGAGACTAACTGTTTAGATAACTAGTTTATGATTACATGGCTAGTACAAGGCAGACCCAACACTTGAAACTAGGCTTAGGACTTCAGGACAGTATTCTCTCTACTACACAGTCTTTTATTTTACAAATTCTTGCCTGTTTTCACTCAGTCTTTTAGTTGGGTTCATGAAATGATAGCTTAAAACTTCATATACAGGAAGCTGCAGAAAATTCATTTAACTAAGAACACAATAAGAATTAAAAGAGACATGTGTCTAATGTAGATGTTGATGTAATTAGCTAATGGGCACAACTATGCTCAACTTTTGTGAGATAACAGATTATTTTGACAAATTTTAGGCACTACGTTTTTAAAAAGACTGTAAAACGGAACACTCTATACTGAGGTGATAAAAATTTTAGGTCAGATCACCTTAAGAAAATGTTAGCAAACTGAGGAAATAAATGGAGATTTGAACACTGAGGTGTAATATGGTATACATAAATATATATTTCATACATATTTTGTATTTTATCTATATTTCATATATGATATATACCAAAAATAAATTGAAAACGTAACAGAAACATCTTGAGAAATAGGTGATAGCCAGAACTATAGAAGACCTCTTTTAGATAATAATCCTTCTTTCAATTTATTAATGTACTTTGCTGTATAATATACAATCGCATAAAATATACCACAATTTATTAGGTTGTTATAGACAAAGCTGCTAAAATCATCTTTATGCATACTCTGGTGTAAAAATATATTCCATTTATATTTTTAGGAGTGGCCTGAGGTTATAAGTGGGCCAGAGGTTATAAGTATCTTCCAGTTTTCTAAGTATTTCCAAATTTAAGTAAAGTACTTGAAGCAATATGTAGTCCAACGATCAAAATAGGAAAACTGCCATTTGTGTACATTCTTGTTAGACTTTTTACTGTTGGCAAACATGGATTAGTAGTAGTATCTTGTAGTAGATTTTACTTTGTGATTCCATATTCCTAGGAAAGATAAAACAGTTTTCATGAATGAGACATCATTTGAATTACTCTTCCTACGAAGTACACATTCAAATCTTTTGACATTTTAGTATTGTGCTGCCTATATTTCTGTATTTTCTTTTTTCTTTCTTTCTTTCTTTCTTTTTGTTTGTTTGTTTGTTTGTTTTTTGAAGACACGGTCTTGCTCTGTTGCCTAGACTGGAGTGCAGTGGTGCGATCAGAGCTCACTACAGCCTCAAATTCCTGGGCTCAGGCAATTCTCCTGCTTCAGCCTCCCAAGCAGCTAGGACTACAGGTGCATGCCACCATACCTGGCAAATTCTTAAATTTTTTGAAGAGACAGGGTCTCACTATGTTGTCCAAATTAGTCTTGTACTCCTGGGCTCATGTAATCCTCTCACCTTAGTCTCTAAAGAGCTAGGATAAGAAGTATGAGCCACCATGTCTAGCTTGTAACTTTTTTTATTATTAATTGTAGAAGATCCTTATATTTTTGAATGAACTTTTGGATTTGTTGGTCTTTCCCATTTTATTTCTATATTTATTTTTTGTTCCACATTTTCCACATTTATTTTTATGATTTGCTTTGGTTTTTGTCTGGTTTCATCTTAAATTCAGCTATCATATGTTTAGGTTCTAGAATATCTATTTGGTCCTTTTATAACATTTTTGTTAAGGCACTGTTTTTGGTTTCTGGTTTTCTGTTAATATTTTTACATTTTACCTTCCTTTCTTTGTACAGAGTAAACACATTCTGTTTTATAATCTGTGTCAGATCATCTTACTATCTTAATTCCATTGTCTGTCCTGGATCTTACTAATAATAGTATCTTCTTCCTTGTGTGACTTGCTTTCTTTGGCTGGGTTTAAGACATTGTATCTGAAACATTTTTTTTGTTTTTATGGGAATTATTATGACCTATAATAATGGTATCATCCTCCTGACCGGAATTTTTCTTTGGTACCTGGGACTTGGCCATCACATTCCAGGCTCAGCACTTGACTTTCTCTGATTACACCAAAGACAAGCTGGGCTGTGTGTGGACTGTTTTACTGCTGCTCTGGTTCTGCTTTGGGGTTCTCAACTTAAATTTGGGTTGTGCCAAAGTCTTCAAATTTGATTGCCTCTGAGTTTTGAGTTTTGCCTCTCAAGAGTCTATCAAAAGCAAAAGTCAGTTTGCTGTTCTTTCAGGATGGACAAGTGTCCTCCTAGCAAAAGTGGATTTTAGGGCATGAATTTCTAGGTTCTCCTTATATTCCCTATGATAGACCCATAATTCTTCACTTATTTTAATAATCATGTTGATTTTTTATTTAAAATTATTCTGTCTATCTTTTTAGTTGTCCCTAGCAAGAGGTTTGTTTCTAAGTATTTAAATCACTGTTACTGGAAGCAGCAGCCAATATTTACAGTATTTTTTTTTTCCCAAACTCTATGGCTTTGTGCCTCCTATAGCCAAGGCATCCTTCTCCTTTAATTAGTTTGGCAAACTCCTATGCATCCTTTAAAACACAGCCCAAGAATTGCTTCATTTGACATGTGTTCGTGCACTGCTCTTTCCCACTATTTTGTCACCGTCCTAAAAACGTTTGGCTAACTGCTCCTTGTTTATGATCATCAATACCCTATGTGTATCATTATCATCACACTCATTCTAAATTGTATTTTTTGCTAATGTTTGTTGCATGTGTATTTGTTTACATGTTTGTCTTGTGGAATGTGAGATTCTTGAAGTGACCTGTGTAAACTAAGTCCTACTTCTCCTTTGGAGTTTAAATTAAGTACCAATTCCACAGGGAGTCCTTCCCTTTTCTCTCAATGCCCAGTTAGCTATATCTCTTTGTTCTTTATTAGAATTTTCCTTATTATAGAAACTTTCAGTCTGTATTGTGCCTTCAGAGCCTTTACAATTCTTTATGCCTGGAATAAAAACCCCTCCCAGAGACCTCTGTGTGGCTTTATATTTGATATCATTCAAAAATCTGTTCAAAGCTGCCTTCCTCAGAGAGACCTTTTTTTCACCACTCAGTTAAAAGACCCCTCCTCAATCACTGCTATCCTTTCAATCTGCTGTATTTATTTCAAAATATGCACCACTGTTAGAAAACCTGCATCTTTTTTTAGTTGGCTTCTCTATTATTTCTCCCTCACATTCAAATGATTCTCTATCAAGGCTGTGATGTAGTTTGTCTCATTTTCCATTTTTCCCATATCTGAAATTGTGCTCAACTAGAAATGTGCTCAACTCAGAATAGGCACTCAATAAATGTTTGCTAAGTGAGTGAATTGTTTGACTACACAAGATTCTCGACTTCCTATGATGAAGATAATTTCTAGTAGGTCCTTTTTTATTGCCAATGGCTATTATTTCATAGTCACTCATCATGTCACTGATGAGAAAAATGCTAGAAACAAAACTTTAAAACTATAGGAAAATCATACAGGTTCAATATTATGAAACTTTCTATCATTAGTGCTGCTCAGAAATTGAACAGACTGCATTTTTATTATTTTAAAAAATTATATCAGAATGTAATTTAAATGGCAATATTGGATGGAAAAGTGATAGAAAATTATAAAAGTAAATTGTTCCTCAAAGTGAGAAATACATAGGGATTTTTGCTAGAAGCAAAAATTTCCAAGGTCAAACATCTAAAGGTTTAGAAGTGAAAGTAGGAGTGCAAGCGATGCTTCAATGTTCTTCTTTTGTATTTGGCAAAACAGCTTCATTCACATCTTTCCAATTTTTCAATTCTCTTGAGAAAGTCTTCAGTGGAGCTACTGGTGATGAAAGCCATAACAGCCACAAGAGGAAATTTTATAAAGAGAAAAGACATTATTTTCAAATTGATAAGGACATATTGAGACCAAAATGAATTCAGAGGAAAAATGTGCAAGTAAATGTGTTATGTAATAAGGACTTATTTTTATAGTGGTTTTAAGGTTTTCAGATAATCTGAAACAGCATAAAAGAGGTAAACAAAAGCAAGTATGCAAAAAAACAATGACAACAAACCCAAGGGCGGGGGGAAATATATAATTCAAAAATAATGTATGTTCATATGATACACGTATCTTAAATACAACTAGAAGTTTCAGGTAATAAAACAATGACAAATATCTAATTCAGTCTAATACTATGATGACTATCAAATCAAAACTGGATACTTAATCTTGTAACCTTTTATGCTTTGGATCAAGCAAGTTATGAAGTGCAGCTGATGTCTTATAGAATTCCTATAACTATCTTTTCTTTTTCTATCCGGGATGTGTAATTTATTCCATTGTTTCCTCTACAAAGTTGCCTGATCCAACCATTTATTCCTGGTAGTAGCCACTGCCTGGCCATATTTTTCAAAATCATGCATATTGATAACTCTAATCACCTCCATTCCTCCAGAAACTATTGCCATGTTTAAATGTGGAGACAAACTACTCACTCTTACTGGGACATTATGGAAACAGGCAAATAAAATAAATGATCTTGCAGAATCGTTATTTCTAAAGATGCATGACTCATAATGCATTCGTATTTGAAATGAGTGATAATAGCACATTATTATTTTTAGGGAAATGTGTAAGATGTAGACATCGAATAATTCACTGAGATTTGGCTTCAACACAGACATTATTTTTCCTCTAGTGTTTCGGTAATTTTTCCCTGGATAGGATCGGGAGCAACTTCAGTGGTAAGGCAAGGAGAAAACTTGAGTTATATGCATCCTTTTGAACTCAAAATTATCACTGGCCTCTGGCTTCTAAAATCTCATGACTTAACCTATTTACCTGACTTCTCTCTGAAATTAGGGTACCTAGAATGTCAGTCAGTTGATATTTCCTGTTTTGATGTTGGAAATCACCTGATAGTCTGCTCATGGTACCTCCCATGAAGCTTCTTTTAAGTTTTTATGCCCATACACTCACATGCCTCTTTAATTCAGTTCACTGTGATTTCAAAATGAGGATAGAATTCTCAGTTATGCCACATGCAATATTTTATTTTATAATTCCAAGTACCTGGAACTGGAGTGTGATAATGATATTAGTTCCAATAAATCATCCTACATTTATTATCGTGCATGACTCTAGAAAAGATCATTCAAAATTATTAATGTGTTTATAGTTTGTGGGGATAAAGCCTACACCGGTAGGTTTATCTATGCTCTGAGTGGCCAAAGTGCCACTGGAAAGCTAACGAGAACTCTTGCATGCTTATCCACATGGTCTATAAAGAACCTAAGTAACATCTTTACTCTTGTTAGGAAGGGATGAATTTGGGAAAGAATGAAAGGGATGTAATTATTGACTAGATGAAAGAATTTCCTGTTTTCACAAAGTAAATATTTTGAAGCAATATTGTCTTCCGGAGATATTGTTTTATAAAATAGTGGTACAATCATTTCTGGAGAGCTTACAAATGCACTCTACTTAGACTTTTGCATTCTTCATCTTATTTAACTCCCACAGCAATCCTCTCATTTAGAAACTATCATTGCTCCTATTTTACTGATGAGGATTTTGAGGTTTAAAAAAGTTAAATAATGTGTATTAAATAACAGAGTTAATGACAGCTTGAGCCGAGATGTTGACATCATAGACTGAATACTTAAACATAAATCTAGAACTAAGTTTAAATATCCTTTTGACCAAGTGGGAAGAAAAACGGATATTCCTATTGTTATCTCTTCCTAATAGAGAAATTTTAGCTCATATTTGCTGATTACACCAATGTAGTGCAATATTTTTCTGCCAGCAAGCCTGCAAAACATACTGTTTTGGGAGGAATTTATTTAAAGAGTTGAAAAAACATAGCCAAAATGTAAGTGAACATTCCAGAATATGTATATAGTACACTAGCAGAGATCATTCTGTTAAAAATACGGGAAGTATGACAACCAATCTTTATGGTAAGTATAGTAAGACATTTGATTATTTTTTAAATACTGTAAATGCATTCATTCTATCCTACTTTAGGAATAGCAGTATCAAATTTTCATCAACACCATCAAGAATCAAGATCCTAGATTTTCTTTAGACTTCAGCATTAAGGAAATTTTTTCCCAGCGATACATATTGTTTCATAGCTCATACATAGGCTGAAGATGCATATAGACACTAGATGGTAGCACTGATTTGTCACCTTCTTTTTCTCAGTACAGTCTATCTCTAACCAAAATAAAAATTATACATTTTAATAGAATCTGAATTTGTGACAAACTTTTTTAAAAATTCTGAAGAGTAAGGATTACAGTTTTAAGTAATCTCTCAATTTTCTGCCTTGGTGGTGATAGTTTATCCTCCTATCCATGACAGATACTGTATATGAGATTTCAGAAGAGGTACATTTTTCTAAATCTCAGTTTTCTCATCTGCAAAATACTGATCATGATTTCACAGTATACATGCAGTTTTTTCTTGGTGACAATTAAATTAATTACCATAAGTAACACATGAGAAAAATGTCTGGTTCACGTAAACACCTCATTTAATTACGTAGCATTAGCATTAGAAATTAAGCAATATTTAACAATAAATATTTTAACAGATGTTGCCAAAATTTTGCCATATTTTCTCAGCCTCCTTACCATTTTCATATTTGACTTTCTCTACTAATAGCCAGCTGTGGTGTCTTTTTGCTAGAGGGCTGCTCTTATGAATTATTTACAATGTAGGGATGATAATGGAGAGCGTTCAGATGTTAATAAAGTTATCTTAATCAGTTAGGTTTCTTAGAGGTCAGAAAGAGGCATCAAATGTGGCAAATTAATCTGGGAATCATTCAAAGAAATAATAAATCAGTTTGATATCAAGTTGGCCACAGACTTAAGGGTTAGACTGAAGGGCTAGGCTTGAAAAGTGGATAGAAACTATGAAAAAAAAAAAAAGAATTCCAGCATCTAGGCAAAAGAAATTCCAGAGTTTCTTTCAAGCAAGTCCTGGGCATTTTCTAGCAGAATCCCTGGGGATTACCTGATTCCATAGGGATGTACTGTTTATTGGCTTGCTATTGCTAAGTCTATTCATAACCCCCTGCAGGGACAGAAGTTAAAAAGTGGAAAACTAAAGGCAATGCAAATGATTCCCAGTAATTATCATGCTAGTAAATTATTTTCTACTAGAAAACAAAAATTTCTGTAAGTCAAATTTTCATGTGAACCAATTTTAACATCTTACGGGTTCTCTAATTAATGAATTGAGTAAAAATCCTTGACACTTGAGTATTTCATATTTGCATGATATTCATGTATTTGACTTTCTGGAAAACAAAATATACCTTAGCATAACCATGGGAACCAGTTGCAGTTATCACTAAGTTTGTCACAGAAATCTTCTAGTTTGTCACAGGAACAGTTTTGATAGCATAGTGCTGTTAATATTTTTGGAGAAAAAGATAGAAAAAATGTACACTATGGCATGTGATTGTTACTTCTTACCACTTTGTGCACTATACACTATTTAAAAAGACAAAAAATAAACTTGGATTGGAATCAGTAGACATAAGATAAAATAAAATAATACTTAGAGGGTCTCTATGATCTCTCTGTAAATTGTCTGAGAGGCCCATCATTTGTCTCTCTATGCCTTTAAGAAAGTCAATTAAATTTTTGTACCTTATATAAAATTTTATTTCCCTGGATTTTCTCAAACATCTTTTCTTAAGTATTGCTTCCTAGAAAAAGAAATTTTGTACATTAAAATAAGCTGGTCTTAAGGCTGTTACTGTTCCATTGTAGCTTATTTGTTTAATTACTTTAAAGCAGCATGAATAGGACATGAGGCTCTTTGGTTAAACAAAAAATTTCGAGAATTATTAGTATTCAAGAGTTCCAATGGACAAGATCGTTGGCTTAGATTATTAGCACATGGCAATTAGCAAAGGAAAATAAGTTGGTGTTCTACTAATTTTTGTACAAATCAAAACCCACTTAAAATTAATTAAAAAATAGATAGAATAAACACATTCTTAATGTAATCCAGTGCCCCCTCAAATTGCTTTAGTAGTAATGTGTCTGTGAAATCAGGGTCACCCCAAGGGAAGGCATCATCTCTAACATACTCAGCTGTAGCATTCAAGCATAGTGGAAAGAGTGAATCCCTCCACACTCAGAGTTAGGGTTGCCATATTGTTTGGCTAATGAGCAAAAAATCTGTGCTATTCCTGGGTAGCGTGATTTGAACATTACTATAAACCAGCAATTGTGGGTACTTTTGATGGTCCCCTTTGCTAAGGAAACATTGTAATTTGTTGTCTTGCGTTTCTTCCACAATTTTATCTCGGTGTATTAATATTAGTGGCAACTAAATTCTCTTCTATTTTATAGGTCACTAGAACTAAAATTCATTGCAATTTTATTTGGATACACTCTCTTGACATGACAGTGTGTATACAGCAACATTGGTTCTCCAAAGAGTAACTGAGAGATGTTGATAGATGCCAAGCCAATGTCCATTTCCGTTTTCCCTTAATATCAGAACCCACTGGGTGATTGGCAGCAAACAAGCTTAAAACATTAGCAAATGTTTTCCTGCCTCCTTTGTGGTTAGATTTTGGCCGTATGACACAGCATTAATCAATTAATTATATCATTCTCTGATATCTCTATCTTTCTTCTTAGCTGGAACTCCAGCAGCCATTGTTCTGCCATGAAAACCTCCAAGATACTTATTTTACTTCGTTAAGCCTCAGAAGCAATGTAAGAAATCACTCCCTCCAGTCCTCTTGTAAAGTGAGAAAATATGGTAAAACAACTGTGGTCAATTTATGTTATATGTAGCAAAATGTAAATCCTAACTGAAATACTTATTCTCAAACCTCTGTTCTCCTGAGGTGGAAAAGGAAGGATACTTTATTTCCTGCATAAGCTAATGAAGAGAAATCAGTACACTTACCTGTGCAAATAAAATTCGTCAAGCAATCTTCTGATTTTCCCCCATCCGAAGTGCTCTGGGACACAGTCTCTCCTTGTCCATTTCAAGTTTCTGCCTTTTCCAGGATTCCACATCATGTCATGGCTTGTGTTGTTTATCCACTTCTTGTAAGCTAAGATTTTGTTCTTTCTCTGTCTCAAAATTCAGTAACTACTGCTTAGTTCAATTCCCATTTTCCTCAAATGTGTTTTCTCTTATCCATTCATGTTTTTTCTCTCATAGTCTGTATCCTTGTGGATCTGTATTTTGTTTACCTAATCGCTTTACTGCCATTATATAATCAGAGCTAACAGTTTCTTAGAAAAAGCTTAAAATTCCTCATAACCATCAGCGTACTCAACCTTACTGATTCTTTAGCAAATATTTACAGATATTCAGGCATATACTCATTTAAGAAAGTTCCTACCACAACCTGCGTTCTTAGTTCGTATTTTTTGTTAAATAATCATAAAATCTTCCTTTGTTACAAAAGTCTGGCAAATAATTCTTTCAGATGACATTTTTTACAACATTTAAATATTAATCCAATAGATGGTATGTTTGCACATTCGTTATAAAATATGTGAATAAAATGAGTTTTAATGTTTGCCCTTTTTATAGATTTTTAATTAAAATGTTATCTCTTAAGGTTTTTGTAAATTTCAAATGCACTTATTATCCTAAAATAATATCACCATAAATACCTCTAATGTCATGTCCTAACTTCAGACTTTGGCTACACTTGTGGTGACAGTTCTATGGGAGATTACACTTACTTAATACTGACACTATCCCAGCTCTTACCTGTCATCTTAGAACTTCTCCAAAAACACTCACGGAAGTTTGCCAAGGCCGAACCTATGCACTGCCCAGAAGTACAAGGAGTTAATATCCTCTGAAGACAACTGTCAGTAAATAGGAAATTGGAACCCTTGATAAATGTGTCAGCTTTCAGGTCTACGTGGAGACAACTTTGGGAAGTTTCTCGAGATTCCAATGAAGCACACCCTCATTGTTTTTCCATAATAATAACATTAGTAATACACCTGGATTTGTGTATTTTCTGTCTCATTATTCCCAGTTGCTCACTTTTCTACTTTAGATAGTCTCTCAAATAATTTATTCCTACTCAAATCCTTGTCCTAGTCTTTGCTGTTGAGAGAAACCAAGCCAAAAGATATATCCATAACATTATACCAACGTCTGAACATGCTCTTCAGCTCTGGCTGCCAGATTCTCACAAACAAAGGGACTCTTTAAATATAAGAATCTATTGATAAGCTCCAAATGGAGGGGGGAAAGCATAAATGAGAAAAGTTTATATATGATATTTTACTCTGGGTTAATAACATTGATTGCTTATTTAAAAATGTTAATATTATTAAAGCTTGGATCTGTGTAAGACATTGTAACAAGAAATGAATTGTGTAGTCTATGTGGGAATACTGAACTGTGTGCCCAAGTGCTGTCTGGTTAATTGTTTAATCCAAATCTTTGATATATATTAATCTAAAAAGTAGAATTTTAGAGTCTGCACAGAGTAACAGAAAGCTGATTCAAATTCACGTATGTTTATATTTCTATTTTTGTTGTAAAAACCAAAGTGTGATTGCTGGTGTAATATGATAAAAGTAATAATATTCATAGATTCTGAGTATGATATATTTTTAAATTATACTGAAGGAAATCCAGGAAACATACTGTTAATTGATTCTCAAATCTAAAGGATCAGGTAGTAGCATGCACTGAATCAACAGCATTCTATTATAGCATTTTATGTGTGTGGTTAATGGATATTTTCATGGATATTTGCTGGCTAGTTAGCAAATAGAGAGTGGTATTAGGTAGAAATTATTCACAGTTGTGTTTAATAAAATGAGAGAGAATTGTAAAATGACACTAATAACAATAATAATCCTATAGCAGGCTAAATAATTCAGTGCTAATGACAAGTATTAATCTCACTTTATTCCCTGATTATGGATCTTCTATCCTTTCATCATAATGCAGTTGGCAGATTGCAATGAATTGTGAAAACCCAGCAGTGACTTTGGCAGTGAAGGCCTCCCATCAATTTTGATAGGTTAGAATGATTTCAGTTAGCTCTTGGTCTTGAGTAAATGTGTCGATTTTTTTTTCATGTGTGTCATAAAAGAAAAGAATCATAGTAAATTCTTGCTGGTATTGAATGGAGCCAATAAAATCACAGTGTCAACAAGGAGCAGTTGGCAGCATAAGTGTAGGTAACTCTCTTCAAATACTAGAATTGGAAATAAAATTCTAATATTTCACAAAACCTTGCTTTTTTGATAGAAAAGAAACAATAATATTGCTTACATTCTGGAGTCCCACTTATATAGGTATTTTGAACATGTCTATTGGAAAACATTTCTTCTGATTTTCTGTGAAACTAATTTACCCAGAGATCAATGTGGATTACAAAAGCCCTTTTTTTGAGGGGAGTATTGGGCTAAGTTTATAATTAGAAATAGCTGAAAGAGGGAAGAAGTATATTTTATAGCACAGCATATTTAAGTCTGACCAAAATGTTTATTGACTATAATACTGATTCTTTTTTTTTAAATACTGATTCTTAATGTACAGAAAAAAATTTGAAATGCAGTAATTCAGTATTAATCTAGTAGATCATTTTTCAAATTATCAGTCTATCTGTCTAATGGAAATGTCTATTTTGGCACTGTGGTCCAGTTCACTATGTCAGGTCACCTGTGAATTTTTTAAGCTATACATACAGCACAGTATATCTTAAAGTCATGACATTTTTTAAATTAAACAACTGTGAGTTACGTATTTTAAAAGCATATGCATACATAAAGCCACGATATCAAAAATTGTATGTCTGTGGTATAGTATATATTCAAAACATGGACAGAAGTATCCAGAAGCATGAGTGAATTTATGAATATTATACAAGTCCAGGCCAAGATGTGCCTTCTGATTTGAATAATCTGATCTTAAATTAACACTAAATTGATCAGAATATCAACCTAAAAAAGCCAGATGAATTTTAGCTGTCCTAGTTCAATGAACAAATGGGATAAATTTTATTTGGTCAGAATTTAACCTGATTTCTAAACATAATACATTAATGAGAACCTTCCTAACATAGGGGTCCTTAAAGACATAGCTCCTTTGAGATGAGTATTCAAGAAATTATTGTTTGAAAGTTGTAGACTATCATATGGGACATGTAAGCCATATCAAATTTACACATACATATATGTAACTATATGTAAATATTTAGGAAATTATTTAATACTTTAGCATATAATGTTTCAAAAGTTGTAGAATATTTAATATATATTATTCTAAACCATACACTATTTAAAGATGATTTAACAGAATCTTTTTCTTTGATGATAATTGATATTAAATCTAGATTTCAGGGCTTATTTCTTATACCTCAATCTTATCTCTGGAAGGTAAAAAAAAAATTAAAACATGCTAAGTATTATAAAAAGAATGATAACATCATTATTTCAATGAATAAAAGGGATTTTTCAAGATTGTATCTTTACGAGACTCTAGTATTCATTAAAATTGTAAGGACATTTAAAGTCAAAGATTTTTATAGCTAGAAGTATTAGTCAAAATTACTTTTCTAGCATACATTTTTGATTTATATTATATCCGTTTTGTTCTTTCTCTTCCTTCTTTGTCACACGTAAAGAAAAGACATCCAGCCTTAAGAGAGCTTAAGAAAATCAAGAGTGGTTTGATGACTTGTCAAATGGGAAATAGCTAAACTAATCAGTAGTTGTGCTAAATCCTACTATTTCAGCTTCCTGTTTGCCCCCAGGCTCCAGCCATTCTCTGGCCCAACTCAACTTACCTTGTCCTAGGCTCAAATACAGAACAACCTTGTTTTCTACTTTGTGAAAATAAAGAGAATTAGGTAAATGAATCAGATAATCATAATAATTAATGAATTATTAACTAAGAAACAAAACGAACAAACCTTATCATTACCAAGTTAAATACAGATTGCTTAGGACATTGGTCCTCAGACAGGCAGACCTATTTCTGGAGGATTCACCGAAACTTTCCAAAGGTAATTGACGCGGTTTGAATGTTTGTTCCCTCCAAAACTCATGTGTAAATTTAATTGTCTTTGTAGCAGTATTAAGAGGTGGCACATTTAGGAGATGATTAGGCCATGAGGGCTCTACCCTCATGAATGAGATGCCTACCATTGGAAAGGGTACATGCAGCCACCTCTTGCCCCCTGTCTTCCTGTCTCACTTTCTGCCATGTGATGCAGGAATAAGTCCCTTACCGGATGGCATATGATATTGGACTACTCAGCATCCAGAAATGGGAGCCAATCAATTTCTGTTCATTATAAATTACACAGTCAGTGGTATTTTGTTATAGTCAGCAAAAAACAAAGATAGCAAGAGTGTACTGAAGTTTTTCACATTCACTGTGTCCTAGCACTCTTTTTCCACTTCTTCTTTTGCAAAATGACTTCTCCTACTTTACAAAACAAAAATATTTCCCTCGTCTTACATAAGTCTTATGACAGCATGTGACTCCATGTATAAAAACTTTCCAGTGAACCAACAAAAGGGCAACAGGAAATATTATTTTCAGAGGATTCTTTTTATTTTCATCAAGGCACAGCAAACCACTTTGGGGCTACTGATCTTTCTCTACATAAACATGATGTTAGAAACAGGGTATTTTGACTTGTCAGTGCATTTTTAAATTAAATATTGTACAGAATATGATTATGGGACATTTTACATCTTCCATTTTTTAAGTAATTTCAAGCAATATATGGCCTTTAGAGAGTGTTGTGAGAGCAAATGAAGAAAGCACTGATAATAAAAAAGATATTTTTTCTACAAATTTAAATGTAAGAAACGTTTCTTAGAATTTTCTTCTCAGAAACTGCTGAAACAAAGTATCTCAAGCAGCAAAAGCAATTCAGGTTAGTGACACTGATACAATTATATGGAACTGAATGTCTTCTGAACTACCATAGTTCAGTTATATTAGATATGAATATGACTCTGGCTAAAGATTTTATACATTTTCTATTATATGTAGCATGCTTATTATTTACAAAGGTAATTAACAACCAATTATAACATTATTATAAGCATCAAAATATATATCTTTTTCATAGAAAAACTATGATTGTCATTGATAAAAATCTTATTAGTGCAAAAATATATTTAACTAGAAGAAATTCTGGGGCATAAGTGAAATAGAAATATATGTTCAATAAGAAAAAGAATAATAAAAAATAGCATACTCTTACAGAGTCTGCTTGTATATATTTTAAATGAATAATGTCATATGTCGAATCACTAAAGTAAAATAATTATTTGACAGCTGTTTTTCAATGTCAATATTGACCACACTCTGAAAACTATATCCTTTAAAACAAATATAAAGAATCTGCCTTAGCCAGGCACTGGGCTATGAGCAAGTCATAGCAACAATCAAAACAGAAGTTTATATTCTAGTAGGAAATAGGGTCAACTTTTATAAGACTGTGAATTAAGTATTGTAATAAAATTATATAAAAGTCTTATGGACTTTGCATTGCAAAATTTAGCTTTATACATCAAAAGAATCACACATTGTTTCTATTTTTAAAAGTATTTTTTTCAGGACAGCATTGAAAAGGTGGATGGCATATTTATAAACTTTTTAGGAATGAAGTTACAAACCATTTCTTCAAAAGAGATGACTTTTGTCATCACTATTTTACTGAGAAATTCTATATAATCAAAGCCCTATCATTTTGATGATATATGATACTAATAAAGCATCATGATGACCATGATGATGTATATGTGAGTCATAATATATCATTACAATGATATTTCTGAAATGATTTATCAGGATTGTACATCACTATGGTGACATTGCATTGATGTTGAAGTACGAGCAAGAATACATCCTTTACACTTAAAATCCTTATGTTATAATAAATGTTTTATTTTTATAAATTTATTTTTATGAGATGAACTGTTACAAAATGTCAGATTAGATGAAAAAGAATACAAGAAATTCAAAATATAAAATCTATATAGTTGACTTCCATGGAAAAGGTGGTGCTTATATTAAAAAAAAAATTAACTGCAGAAATCACATGAACTATTCAATTATTTCTGGAAATACTTCACTCCTTCCCATAATTCAATTAACTATATAGAGTTAAAGTTTTATCTCCAACTTCCAATTTTCTTTTTCTTTTCTCCCACATTAGTAGAATAAACTGATATTTCTTCACAATGATGATATAAACATAGGTTTTAGGTTCAAATTTGTTCTTGAAAACAATTGGAAAAGTTGTACTTGAACATGAAAGCATAGATGTCCAAATGAAATCATCAGCCCCAGTGAGAGGTGAATGTACATTTTCTTCTGATTTTCTGAGAGCTTAAAAACAAACAAAAACAAATACAAAAAGAAAAGTCATATTATTAATTTAGGACAGAGTCAGTACCTCATTTAATAGCATTAAATTTGCCAAATTGCTGACATCAATGCTGCTTTTATGACTTATTTTGTACATCCTAGTGGTAGGTGAGATTTTGCTGGTCCTTGGAATAGTACACAGCATTACAATTATCAAGACTTTCCTCTGTGTTGGATTAGGAAGGAGAGGTACTAGCTGTTACAATGTTTCTGGCTTTGGAATGGTATGGAAGAAATAGTAACTGCAAGGACTGAGGAATGAGGTGGTTGTTGACAAGTACCATTGATATAAGCCAATGAAGAAAGCTGTCAGGCTTACATTGATTAATCAGAAATGTAAAGTAAATTGTGGGAGAGTTTCCATGGCGGTATTGACAGATATATTTATCTCCTAAACCCAGAGAACAGACAGTTAAAGATTAGGCACAGAACTTAGATTTCATCAAGCTAAAAGTGCCAATCCTCAATCCAGGAATGTAAGGAACAGTAACTCATACAGTTGGTGACACTAGCAGTAACCCATTTGCAATGGACAAATGGACGTGGCATGTATTAGACTGGGCTATAGAAGATTCAGAGAACACAAGTAAGCTGCATGAACAGTTGGTTCGGACTCCCTTGAATCCCTTTCAGCTCAATTCTATGGGCTATAAAACATTCCCTACAAATAACTGACAAAGATAGGAAAAGGTCAAGCTTGTTTCAAGGATGAGTTGGACAACCTTGTGGGTGTAAACTGAAAATGTACTGTTGGCATGGTATCCTCACTTAGGGGGAGTCCTGAAAGACAGTGATGAGGGGTAATCTTCCTGTTGGGCAAAGCTTTGGGCATTGTTCTTGGTCATTTGCTCTAACTGAAAAGAGAAATTACCCAAGGTAGGGACAGACTTGGACTTTTGGGCAATGGTAAAGATCTTGGCTTATTATACTGGAGCCTGAAAAAAACAAAATTAAAAAGCCATGTTAGAAATACTGCACTGGGCACAAAGTGCGAGAATTGTTTTATTGTACATCGCTATCCACAAGAGAGCATTTACTAAACAGAAGCATAAAAAAATGATTCAGCTAAAAGATGTCAGCCTGTTCCTGGCACTCATGCTTGTATGTTGGACTTATTCAAAGAGTGAGTGAAGTGTGAGAAATTGATGCTAGGCTTGGACCCAACAGCTCCTTCTTATCTAGTCCCATCCAGTTACTGCTACTGCAGCATATTCAACCTGACATCAACAGTGATCAACACTCAGCCTCCACTATGGTACAATACCTCGAGGAATCGAACAACAACAAAAACACTAGATGGTAAATATTGCTTACATCAGACTCCATCTTTTTTGGAAAAAGCAATCCTTTGTACTAACTGTAACTGTTATTTTTGGGTAAGAGTTTGTCCTGTTTGATCACAGTGCCTCATTCAACACCATAATCTGAGAATTTTCAAATTGTCTAATGGCATAGATTGGCACGATAGATTTCCAGACCAAGGCCATGGGCGCATGACTATGAGATCCACAGACTGTACCACATCATGCATCATCCTGAACCTACCACTTAATAGAGTAATATAGATAAATATAGTGATAGACTTCTAAATGCACAGCTAAGGTGCCCAATTAGAAAGGAGATGCCGAGAGAAAATATGCCATTCTTTAAAAGACAGAATTTACCATCTACCATTATATGATGCTGTTTCCCTAATAGGTAGATACATGGATACAGAAAGCAAGGACTCAAGGTGGATTAGAGTAGAAGTGGCCCTGCTAACAAGCACTTCCTATTTGGGGGATATATGGTTTTGTTGACTGCACTTTAGACTTTGTAGGAGTAGAGGTACTGAGTCTCAGGGCAGGGGTTATTTTATCCACAGTCTGTAAAAAGTACTACTGCACATAAAACTATAGCTGCAACCTGGCCACGTAGGCCAGCTCCTGTGAGTAGACCAGCGGGGATAAAAAGATTATCACACTTTCAAAATTTTTAAAAATGATGGAACCTAGTCTTAATGAGAAGGTAGAACTACTACTACATAATGAGGCAGGGAGGAATAAGTTCGGTACTCAAGTGATCTACCGAGTCATTCCTTGGCACTTTCATGATCGGTTTTAATCTCTCGTCTAATTTACTACTTTCCTCCCTCCCTCCCCCTCCCTTTTCCTCTTCTCCTTCCTCCTCCTTTTCCTCCTTCTTCTCTTCTTCTTCTTCTCTGTCTCTCTCTCTTTCTTTCTCTATCTTCCTTCTTTTTTCTTCTTTCCTTATCCCCCCAACTTCTCTCTCTCTTTTCTTCTTTCTTCTATTCCTTTCAGAGCCTGATAATGGCACGGCAGCTAGCAGTTTGCCCTTCAGAGACGAGGGTCTAGGTCTTGTATCAAGCAAACCATCTAGATCTGCGAAGTGTCACCCAGTTGGAGGAGACTCTAGAACGGGTGAGGAAGGAGAAAAATAATGAGCATCAGTTAGGGCTCCATAACCAAAAGCAGCAGTGGGACATATAGCCACTACTACTAATCCTTCTAAGGTTTTACCCAAATCGTGACATACTAACGTTCTGTTTAAGTGGAGCCCCACTGGAGTGAACTTCATGAGAGAAGTAAGTGGGTCTCAAGGGTGGACGGCAGTGTAAATTGCTGGTGTTCCACTCAAGTGCTCTTCATCAGTCCAGCTCATCCACCTGCTATTCTCCTTTTATCCCCAGTGTTTGCTGGGACAACATCCCTCCACAGAAAAGGAGCCAACTTTTCCAGGATGTTAGCTTTTCTTTGTAGGTCCCAGCTCACGGCTGATGACTGACAGACACAAAAGTGTAGAACTCACCTTCTTCGCCTTTGTGTGGAGCCAAATCTCAGCATGGTGCTAGTGGTGGTGCAGAGGGCTGGTCTCAGTCAGGATCACATTTGGTCAGCTGTCTTCCCCTCTCTACCTGCTTTCCTCATTTCCTTTTCCTGAAAGCAATTACCTGGGTGCATCACTTTCACAGAGATCACCAACTCATGCTGTGCTTTGAGGTGACATGACCTATGATAACTTTACTTTTTAAATATTAGCTACTGGTTATAATATCCACCTTTCTACCTAGGTCTTCAATCATTTAGTTCATTATTATAAAAAAATTTGCTTTGCACTTCAGTCTTCTATCTATATTCCTAACGCTTAGAATAAAATAGAAATGATGATGGCCACATACCAGGTCTCAGGGAACTGACAATCCTTGGGAACGGTGGGCAACAAATACACAAAAATCCCAGCTGGGGGAAGCCTTATAAAGTAAATGAAGTGAAGTGAAATATTGTGATATAAGTAATATTTTACAAGTGGGGTGAATTTTTTTAAATATTTGAGTAGAAGCCAAATAAAGTGACAGTGGGAGCTAGAGAGCTTTCTGGGGCTGAGTGATCTAGGTGACAAGTTGAGTAACTATGAAATGCGTTCTTTTCCTTTATGAGATGGTAAGTTGTCATTGATGGCTAAGTGAGGGAAGGAGAAACGGGAAATAATTAGTTGGCATAGTATTTTTTACATGTGGTAAGTGAATACTACATGGTTATTAATTATATCCATTATAAAATATAAAAGGACATTTTTGCATACTCTGTGAGGATTGCTTTAAAATTTATTATAAATAAATTTTATCTATCACATTAAAAGTCAACGATTGTTTTTGTCTTCTGTATTTATTCATGACAATGGGTTGGTTTGATTCAACATATATTTGTGCACTCTACTCAGTCTCAGACTCAAGACTGTATGTCCACAAGACTTATAAGAAGATTGGCCTTTGTTCTCATAAAACTCTTAAAACCTAGAACATTGTGTTACAAATGACCTAACATTACTAAAACGTTGGAAAGAAACAAGTTTTAAGAACTACTGTGATGTGTTCGCTTTTGGACAGCTTGAGGTACCTGTAATGTTTTCACGTGGAAATCACTAGCAGACTTGTAGAAATATGGTTTTGTATGTCAAGAGAAAATTTGAGGAAGCTATAAAGATGGTCAAATTCATTTTTGACCAAAAATTCATTTTTGACCATAGATAAGGTAAGATTTTCTTTTAAATAGAGAACAGCTGTTCTCTATTTAAAAGAAAAGCTTACCTTATCTATGGAGATAGGACATACAAATGGATATTTGGGAATGGAAACCATTTCATAGTAACAAGACTTAAAGTTATCATGAAATCAAAGAAAATGTCTGATTGAGGATTTTGTCTTCATTATGAATTCTAAGAGAGCACTTAGGATATCCTTGGACTCTATATGGTTTTTCACGTACTTAAGTAAATATTTGCAAAGCTTGTTTATATTTAAGCAGCTTTAACTAAAGCAGCTAAAAGCAGAGAGACTGAAAAAGAAGACGTCTAAGAGTATTTTTTTTAACAGTGTGCTACATGTATCCAGGCAACTGCTGGGCAATTAATAATACTTCTTAATATACTAGGTACTCCTCAGAGCAGTATGTAGAAGGCAAAGGACCGCAAGTTGAATATATTTTACATGCGTATATCATATTAAATAGTTATATAGATTTTTATTCATTCAAGGATCAATCATCGAACATCTAATTTGATTGGCTGGGATCATGCTTTCAGGGAAATTTTAGACTGCAATGCTATGTAAGGAGACAGTTGTTAACTAAGAAGATAGTTCAGGGGAAGAAAGCATCAGGACTGTTTGTGGTGTATTAAGATCAAAATTTTTTAAATTAACAAAAAATACATACTAGCAAATTAAATAAATTAAAGTAAACAAAGTAAATGCAATATGTGACTCCATTGGGAAATAAGGTGAACTCATTGATGAACTATTTTTTGAGCTTTTTCCTAAAATTACAAGTAATAGAAACTGATTAGTTTATCTGAAAAAGTATAATAGACACTTAATTTTTCACATCACTGCAAATTTTATCTTCCCTTCTGTTTTGGGACCTTGGCCATTTATGGAAGAAAACACCATTAAAAATAATCACTGAACACTTAAGTAGTAATGTTTTTGATAACACATCTATTTTACATTTTCCTTTTAGAATTTCTTCTTTGAGCATATCCTTATATAAATTTCTCATCTTAGAATAGTTTACAAACATATGACACTTTATTGCTAGAAATTAACTTAAAAAATAACTTGCCTAACTTATTATTTTAATGGTTTCCCTTATTGCACTGTTAGCAGCAATCTTGGAGGAATGCTATTGAATTTTTAAGAGATAAGTTTTTTTTAACATTCTTTTTCATTAGGATTTGTCAAAGATAGTATTATATAAGAAATATACTCTAGATGTAGCACAGAATTCATATAAAGAGAACACATGAGAACCTCAAGGTCAGAAATCAGGTGTTAATAAGAAGAGAGTTTTTCAAAGCTTTCTTACCTCTTCAGTTGAATCCCCAGATGTTCCAGACTTGTAAAGGCAGGAAAGAGGGCAAAAAGAGGTTATCGTTTTTAGGGATTATATATATTTAGGATCATTTTATTGTTGATGCTATTTTTGGTTATATTTTATATAAGTCAAAATAATGATGACTTTTATTCACCTTTATTTTCATATGTTAAAAACTATTATCTATTTCTCTCTCTATATACACATGCATACATATATATAGTTATATGCATATATGATTATACTTTTTGTAAATAGAGTTTTGAAGTATATGAATTATTCATTTAAAACTAAATAATGGAGAATTAAATCTTATGTACAAGAGTATAAAGTCGCATCCAGAAATGGCTGATGGGAAAATATAAAAATAGTATTTCAAACTGAGCATAGCATCACATTTGAATATCAAACAAATAAATTGACATTGCTATACAAATTACCATGAATTTAAATTGCTTTACCCACTATAGATGACACTGTCACCTGGGTAACAAGCTTGTAAGTTACACATAAGGAATTCACACTAGATTTTAGAATTTTTTTCTCAGTATTCTGGGTTGCACAAAAAAGAAACACAAGTATTTCTTTTTCTTTTTTCCTCCCCCAAAACACAAGTATTTTATTTAACACACAGCATTATAGAATATCACTTATGTGTGTGTATGTTTGTACATATGCGTGTATCACAGTTACATTACAATTCCTGTATGTCTAATCCAAAAAATATTTACAGCTCTTTAAAAATGATTTAAAAAATACTCAGCTTCTATAAATTTCCTTCTTGAAATAGACAATCAGTTACTATTTTGCCAGGTACTAACTGAAACCTAGCAACCTGTGCTTTTGTGATTAAAGTCTTATGCTCATATTTTCTTTTAGAAAAAATAAAATTTGTTGGGTTACTGATTTAAACATTTTTTTCTTTCAGTAATAACTATTTCTATTGATGCTCTAACTTTTGTCATAATAATACATGTTATATTTTAACAAAAAATATAATATCAATAATTAGTTTTGTCTCTAAACTTATGTTATGAAAGCTTAAAGAATCAAAGGTATCATTTTATTTTGAAAATCATGAGTAGAGAGGGAATGCTAATCTCCTGGTAACAAACTAAAATGCAAGACACAGAGAGAGCTGAAGAAATAAATAAAAGAAAAGAATAAAATTAGAGTTAATTTAGTAGATAAATTTCCAATTTTGTATTAATGATTCTAACTTGTGTACTAAGGAGAAAGAAATTTAATGAACAATATTTCCCCTATAGTTTTTACAAAGGAAAGTAATAAATAGAACCTACATTGCATATTATATAGAAAAACAAACATTACTTCTGTACACTGTTGTATTAAGTGGCTAACAGTTTAGTTTTATTTCAGAGTAAAAGCAGTGGTAATCTGGGGACTTTTAATGTTTAACTGAAATATTTATTATTAGCAAGTGAAACTTCAAAATGGATGAGGTCCCCCATAGAATTAAAGTGTGAAGTGTGTACAATATAGGATAATTTTTGGTTTCTAAATTCAGGTCCACCAACCCCCAAATATGTTCTCCTAGAAAAAGGGAATATTAATATTTAGACAAAGAATATTTCAGAAATTGTCAAAGGGTTACTTTTTACAAAAATTAGAGATTTACTTACACGTTAACAATGAAATTTATCCTGTAATTTGCATATAAAAATAAATATTAAAATGATAAATGTCTCTAGGCCACAAAGTGACCATCTGATGCTGAATATAATGATACTTCTTAAAGTTTTCTATTAAATTATGTTAAGCAATAACAACAATCTCATACTGGTTACATTGGCAGAATCAAATCAACACAAGAAAATTGTACTTCAATTCATTAATTTCTTCAGTAAATACAGCCATTTTAAAAGTTATTCATAAAAAATCCAGCTAGTTTTGAAATTTAATTACAAATAATGGCCATGTAGTATAAAGCTTTTTCCTAAACTCAGTTTAATTTTTTCCCCAGGGGAGTTAAATGTACTGTAGTTAAAACATATTTAAATCACAGTTTGATTTAAAATGAATTATAATAGCAGTTTCAGAAAATACATTTCACCAGTTTAGCACATTGTTTCTGCTTTAATCCTTGGCCTTAATTTTTTGTCCTTGAATTCTGTGTCACGAAGTTGAGAGGATGTAGACAGTGATTAATATAATCTGGATTCTAATTCCTCCTGGATAGCACTGCTTCTGATTCATTGTATTAACTCTTCTCAGAAACATGCAGGTGATTATTTTCTTCCAAAAATGAAGTCAAGGTCAATGAAAGCCTGATATCTGTATGAATTTTGTTTCTGAAATATTATACACTTTCACAGCATAAAACTTGTACTACTTACAGAGTAAATACAGTACAAATTATCCATAGCCAGCAATGAAAATTTTAACTTTTAATAAGAAAGAAGTAGCCACAGAGGAGGGGCCTTAACTCATTTGTCTTTAGAAACAATTGATAGTAAATGATGGCATGAAATGGAGTCAGCAGATTTATTTTTTCACTTTAAATTCTTATTTCCTGATATTATATTTTAGAAAAGTTATGAAAGTAGAATATGTTACCTTTATCGTATAAGCGTGATAAGCAGCGAGAACATCTATGCTAAAGATTGTGCTCTTATGATGTAAGAATTTAATTTAACATGCATAGCTTTAGAATCATTATGCAAAATAAATACAATATAGTTCAGTGTGCAAGATAAATTTACTCTGAATTATGTTAAAATCAACTCTAGCCTGCATATTAAAAGTTCTCTAATAAAAATATTTTATTAAAATTTGAATTTATTTCTTAATACAAGGCCTATAATTAATGAAAAATTTTCAAACATAGTTCAGTGAATTATGATTTCTGTCTCCAGAAATAAAAGAAAATAAGTATCATGTATTAAGAACCAGTACTATCCTAAGTGTTTTTAGATATATATATTATTTAAGTCTTCCAAATAATTCCTTAAGTAGAAATTTATTTTCTTCATTTTACATATGAGGAAACCAAAAGTTTGAATAACTTTTTTACTCTACTACGTGGTAATACAGGTTTAATTATCAAAATTCTTCCAGGGGTGGGGAACCTATAGCCTTCTAATTTCAAGATTGTTCCTTTTTAAGCACCAAAGGAGGCAAGAAAATCTTCATTTTTCTCTGCTGCACACCTTTTAACAAAGGAATTTGTTCTGTAAAATTTGGATTCAGTCAAATAGGCACATTTAAGGACCTAGAGTTTCCGTTCTTTGTAATAGTCTAATCAAGTTTTGGCCAGCCATGACCACCTCATGGAAATAGATAATGAATCTTATTCTCTTTGTTTAACTTTAGGCCTACTTAGGATAGCCTTTCACCTTCCTTCATTTTCGTGGCTCATCTGATTAATTCTGGCAACATACAATCAGGTTCCACCTAACAGCATTTGGTTCAACAATGGACCACATATGTGACAGTGGTACCATCAGATTACAATGGAGTTGCAAAATTTCTATCGCCTAGTGACATTTCATCCATCATAGTGTCATAGCACAATGCGTTACTCATATGTCTATGGTGATGTTGTGTACAGTACAGAATACTTGACAGTGATAACAGACAACTATGCTACTGATTTATATATTTATAAATACTATAGTTTTTACTGTTTCTTAGAGTGTACTCCTTTTACTTATATTTTTAAAAGGTTAACTGTAAAAGAACCTCAGGCAAATCCTTCAAGAGGTGCTCCAGAAGAAGGTATTGTTATCATAGCAGATGACAGCTCCATGTGTCTTATTGCCCTTGAAGACCTTCCAGTGGGACAAGATGTGGGGGTGGAAAACAGGAATATTGATGACCCTGACCTTGCGTAAGTTTAGACTTATATGTGTGTTTGTGTCTTAGTTTTTAAAAACAAAAAAGTTTAAAAAGTAAAAAAAAATTAAATAAAAAATTAAAAAATTACACATGAATATAAAAAAGAAAAATATTTATGTATAGCTGTAAAACATGCCTGTGTTTTCAGCTAGTGTTATTATAAAACAGTTGAAAAGTTAAAAAATTAAAAAATGTATAAAGTAAAAAAGTTACATTAAGCTAAATTTAATTTATTAGTGGAAGAAAGAAATTTTTTATAAATTTAATGTAGCCTAAGTGATAGTATACAGTAATTTTCTAGGCCTTCACATTCACTCACCACTTGTTCACTGACTCACCCAGAGCACCTTCATGGTAAGTGCCCTACACTGGTGTACCATTTTTTTTTTTAGGTGTACCGTTTTTTAATCTTTTAACTGCATTACTGTATCTTTTCTATGTTTAGATACACGAATACTTACCGTCGTCAGGCACCGTGTTACAATTGCCTACATTATTCAGTGCAGTATTATGCCCTACAGGTTTGTGAGCTACACCATCTCCGTTTGTGTAAGTTAACTCTGTGATGTTTCCAGAAGGATGAAATTGTCTAATGGCATACTTCTCAGAACATAGTCCCATCACTAAGAGAGGGATGACTCTGTGTGTTACTTTCTATCTTTCTTTTGTTTGGCAGGACTGATATTATTCTGTACCCACTGATTAGCCCACAATGTTGTTTATAGAAGTTTTCCTAATTTTTAAGTGCTCAATGTCTTGATACTTGACAATTATTTTGAAAATCATTCTTAGTGTCAGTCATCAGAATTCAAATTTTCATTTTCTCTCATGGAGTCAGGAGATGAGGTAAATTATTAGAGAAATATTTCTCTTCAAATGATAACCTAAAGTTTAATTCAGTATACCTTTTTAAATACATAGATTCATATTTATTTAATAAAATTAATTTCCATTATAATAAAATGACTACCAATATATCTGTATATATAAATTATTGCACTGTCCTGCCAATACAGTTATGCAGAACTTATTTTAAGTCATTGTTAGCTTTATTGATATACATTTGACATTTGAAGACTATTGTTAGTAAAGTTATTATTTAAAATAACGAAATACTTTGCATACTGGAAGCTTTAGAGGATCACTTATTTATTTGGTGACATAGTTTGAAGACATGCCTTCTTTTTCACAGCTGTTTTTGCCCCTGCATTTTTGTTTTCTGCCTACAACACAGGGTTTTAGTGAATTGTCTGTACCTCTAGGGAAAGTTTTGCATTCAGATTGAAGCATTATTTTAACGATTGAATTAAATGCTTTCTAAAAATTTAGTCATAGCATGGGCCATAGTTTTATTTGAATGAACACAAATTTAAAATACTTTGTTGGAAGAAAACTTATATTTGTGCTAGAAGATGTTGTGATAAAAGATATTTGAAACATCTCACAGCAAGAAATACAACTGGGACATGTTGTTTGAGAACATATTTTTTGAAATTGAGATTGTGTCAGAAAATTCGGGATATGTAGTCAACAAACTGAGGCTGACAGAGATGGGAAAGTGAATTGAATACAAAGCAGAAATGCTCGTAAAATGCACACACACACACAATCTGCTGCATCTTTTTGTCTCAGAAATGTATCTTTAAATGTTTCTATAATAGCGATGGATTTCAAGAGCTGATTAATCAGCATTGTTAGCTTTCAGACTCAGACTTTTATATTCCTTCAAAAGTTTGAAAACACTAGGAGAAAAATTTTTGTTACATATAAATTCAAGATGTACTTCATCTGGTCAGACTTTCATGAAATATTTATGAGCTTCTAACACTTATTTTTTGTCTTGCTCAAAATTATAACTTGACTCAAAATTCACTATAGTTAGTTAACGAGTGTTAGAAACAGCAAGATAATAGGCATGTTTCTCAAGGTGAGGTTCATGGACACCTGGAAGTCTATAGAAGTTGCCCTGGATTCCAGAAATTTTTAAATATTTCTTTTGCTTCTCTAAAATTTCAATGATTTGTAGGAATATGTGCTTCTCATAGATATCAGTATATGCATCTTGATGATCTGGCTGACTACCGTGAAATATCACAGTGTGGTGCTCCTTACCGTATGTGTGTGTCTAAGCACTTTTTAGGTGTTTTCACTTTTGTTTCTAATCACTTGCCACAGAGTTCTATTTAATGGATCGTGAAGTAATGAGAAAAGTTTATCAACTTTATACTGAATCAAGGTATCCCTGCCAGGTGACAGCCAAATATTGTCTTGGCACCTTGAAGGAATTGGGATGTTTTTCATAGTGTGAATGGAGAAAGTTGAGCAATAATTGAGCAAAAACATGCAAGTATAAATATGACCAGGTTAAATGAACTTGTGCTACAGCAGTCAGCACTATACCCATGTTTTGAGAAATATTTTATTTCAGAAAAGCAACACATTAATAAAATAATTTAAAATATATCTTTTTGGCTTTTTGTGTCATTCATTTTTAATTGGAAAATTTGCATTTTGTTGAATAAATAATATATGCATTATGAGTTTAGATCTACTTTTATGTATGTACTTAAGTAATATTACAATACATGCTCCCTACCTTAGCATCTAGAAAATGAGTTTTGCTTTGAGAGGTAGCAAATAATATTCAAATATGAGAATAACATCTTTAATATCAAAGAGAAATTATAATATTGTAATATAATATAAACATTTGCTATGACATATGTATTTATACTTTTAATATTATACATTATATTAGTTTTCTGTAAAATATAGACATAATGATGCTTATAGAATTCCATAGGCTTAATTTTCTACACATTAAAATTCAAATTATTTTATAGCACTTTTCTACTACTTTTTCTTTAAAAATTCACCTTTAATCACTCTTTTAGCATACTTAATATTCCTCTTGAATGTTATTTGCAAGATTTTGAAATAAGAGTATGTGAAAGATATATCTTAAAATAAAGAAATGGAAATATTTTAAAAATAATAACCTTTGATTTAACTTCATGTTAAACTGATCAAATGTGGTATTAAAATTGAAGTTTTAATAAATTCTGAACAATAGTGTTGAACTTTGAGTTTAATTTCTTAATATTTCTTCATATATAATATCTAATTTCAGTTGTCTATTAAAAACTCAGAGGTAGAGAAGATGGAAAAATATTGAGCTTCACCTGAAAAAACTTTCCTGACCTCAGTCAAATAGAGTTTATTTTAATTAAATTAATTCAATAAAAATAGAGGAGATATTACTGTTTTATAGGAAGAGGTACAGAACTAAAATGGTTTCCCAAGCCTGATAAATGATTTACGGATGTAATAGGGCTACTGAAAATCACACTACTACTCTATTAAACATTTTTGGAAAATTAAAAGTGGAAGGAGGCCATCTATTTTGAATTAATGTATATAATCTTGTGCTTTTCTACATGTCAAAATAAATGCATTAGTCAAGCATAGTGGAGAAAGAAGAGTGAAAAAATAATTTAAAGCAAATCTAAAGAATTAGAGAGAATAATAATGAAGGGGACTGAAAGATATTTCCAAGGTAAATGATTAGAAATGGTATGGACTACATTGAAATCACATATATATATAAATCATATACATATGAATATATATATGTCATAAATATATATATATATGATTTCAATAGGTCTCCTTTCATATATATATATAAAGCCAAAATATATTTTTCAATCCAAGAAAGAGGAAGGAAACTCACATTATTTAATACCTGTTATGTGGTAGGCATGATCCACACATTAATGCATATCTAAAAGGATTCTTGTTGACAAATGATTTAAAACCTGATAAGTCCTGGAACAACTGTGTGTAGCACATAGTTCTTGGTGTTAGTACCTCCTCTTACTTTCTTCTCCTTTTTTGACCTGCAGCCCAATGTTCCCCTTGTACATGGCAAATGTTCTTATTTATTATCACTATGCACAAATAATATGGACAGTTTGTGCAGAGCTATATTTTACACATTCATGGGTTCTAAACTTATGAATAATGAGTTACTTGAAAGCCAGTAAAGAAATATCCTGAAAGCAGGATAGGGGAAAAAATGGTAAGCAGTGGTTTAACCCTAGAGAGATTAAGGTGATTATAAAGCTAGTTATGTGACTACATTTCTCCTGACAGTGGTTTTTAAAGGATTGGGAGTTTTTCCTCAGAGTTGAGAATTATTTCATGATATGGAAATTATACTTATCAGACAGTGTGGTATTCATGGTACATTGGTTATTAGTCTTAAAAATAGATTTTGATAAGAAAATAGTATAATATGAAGAAATTTGTAAGCATCACAATGAGTCAGTAAGGTATGAGACAATTATGAGTATAGAAAAGAAGTATCTGATTGTATGTCAAAACTTTGTAGTAGAAGATAAAGCTATCATAAAAATGTAGATAACACACATTTTGTTGAGAATTGCGTCTTGCTGAACTGAGCTTCTGTCATCATACTTTCCAGTCTTTTGTTTCCCCATTAAGCCCTCTTCCTCACCTCCTATTTAAGTCAGAGACCACTTCTGACGTTAAGTTTCAGATTTTGTGGGAAGGATATTGTAATACACAGCAGGAAGATAAGTAGCTCATAATCTAAGGCAAGTCCTGGAAGTGTCAATACACAGTTACAAAGTGACGTTGATAACCAGAGAGAGGTGAGGACGAAGTGCCATGAGTGCCCAGGCGATGCAACTGGTTAAGTTAGAAGGCAAAATGGTAAAGGGGGGAGAAGCAAAGTAAGATTTCAACAATCAAACATGAACAAATCATTGACTACTAATTTTCAAATCAATTCACCAATAGCAAGGATGTTCTGTGAAGCATAAAACTATAAAACAGAAATGAAGTCCAGAAAAAAGACACAGTCCATGAAGAGGAAAAAGATCTGTAAGTTTCTTTAGCGTGCCACACAGATCCTGTGAAGTACTGAGAATGATAATTTTTCACTTGCATTTTTGAATGTTTACAGAATTTAATTTTACACATACTATTGTTATATGACCACCTCAGACTTAGCAGTTCAAAACAGCAATGATTTTATTATGGTCAGCGATTCTGTGGGTCAGAAAAACAACCTGAGCTGGGCAGTTTTCACTTAGGATATCTTGCAATTTTAGTCAGGGAAAGCTGATCCTGCTTACACTTTATGCTGTAGTCACCTGAGTTTGGTAGTCTTGCCTGGTAATCAAGTATGCCAAGCTGGTTTTTTTCACTTCTTTTCAATATTTTACAAATGTCTCTTTTTACCTGCATCTCATTATCTAGACTGAGTGTTTCTGGAAGTGTAGACTAGGTATTATTCATGTTTTTTTTTTTTTTTCAGTTCTCAGAGACCTGACATAACACAAGGAACTGTGAAATAAAATGCCTACAAGGGCCATGAAAACAAAGGTAGTGGCCCACAAAGAGAGTGATAAACGGTAAGATAGATCTTGGGGTAGGGCAATGTGTGAGGAGAATTGTGTTCCCTTTTCTACACAGCAATAAAAGTGTCTTGAGAATGAATATGCTTTGTGTGAAGCCTCCACTTTGTCAAGATCTGGGGACTACCACCAACCAACCAAATAAATAAAAGTTTCAAGGCCATTTCTGGAATCCTTCCTTGGACCTCTGCAACAGAAGTGCATAAATCCTAAACAAAAACTGAAATAATTTAAAGCAAACAAAAATATGGTTGTGAAAACTACCATTGGACTATAAAAGGAAATTTTTTGTTTGTGCTATAGAATGCAGCAGAGCATAAACAGGGTTGTTTAAAACTGTGGTCTCCAACCCCAGGGCCACAGACCATTAGGAGCCTGGTATATAGCAGGAGGTGAGCCGCAGGCAAGCGAGCAAAGCTTCATCTGTATTTACAGCCGCTCCCCAGCACTTGCGTCACCATGTAAGCTCCGCCTCCTGTCAGAGCAGCAGAGGCCTTAGATTCTTATAGAAGCCTGAACCCTACAGTAAACTGAGCATGTGAGGGATCTAGGTTGCACACTCCTTATGAGAATCTAATGCCAGATGATCTGAGGTGGAGCTGAGGCGGTGATGCTAGCGCTGGGGAGTGGCTGCAAATACAGATTCTCATTAGCAGAGAGGTTTGACTGCACAGAGACCGTAATAAATCATTTTGCTTGCGGACTCATATCAAAACCCTATCAGTGAGTGGCAGGTGACAATTAAGCTGCATCTGGCTTTAAGTCAGAATCTGACACTTATTTTAGTTCATGCATGGTCTGCCCATTATTTTATTTACCACTTTCATCCACACCCCTGTCCCACACTGGGCACTTATCTCAGTCATAGTTTTGGAAAGCACACAAGGTAACCCTAGCAAAAATGAGTAAAAACAGACATCACTGGAGAGCTTTATTACAAGGGGGAAAGATCCAATAATGAGACAGCGGAAGACTGTAAGGCTGCCAACAAAATGAAAGCTGTATTTAAAAGAAAATACCAAGAGTCCTAATTAAATTATGGATTCATTGCAACAGGTGATTCACAGTCTCCAAGCCTGCTTTGTATAATATGTGGTGACCGCCTATCCAACAAAGCCATGAAACTTTCAAAACTGCTTTGTCACACGGAGACCAAGAAGCCTGCATTAGAAGACAAGCCTTTGGAGTTTTTCAAAACAAAACAAAACAAAACAAAACATGAACACAAAGAACAGAAGCAATTATTGAAGGCCACCGCTTCATCAAATGTGTCTACACTCAGAGCATCATTCTTTGTGGCTAACAGCACTGCTAATACGAAGAAGCCCTTTACTCTTGGTGAAGAGTTGACCCTGCCTGCTGCTAAGGACATTTGCTGTGAAAATTTAAGAGAGGCTGCAGTTCAAAAGGTGGCACGTGTTCCTCTTTTGGCTAGCACCATAACAAGGTGAATTGATAAAAGAGCAGAGGATATTGAGGAACAAATGTTAGAGAGGATTAATCAGTCACCACTGTATGCAATCCAGGTTGACAAGTCTACTGATGTTAACAACAAGGTAACGGCGCTTTTTTTTGCAATATATTTTTCAGGAGGCTGTGTATGAGGATATGTTATATGCACTTTTATTGTGAACCAACTCCACAGCTGCAGAACTATTCAAGTCTTTGAATGATTACATATCAGGGAAACTGAATTGGTCATTTGTGTAAGTGTATACACAGATGCAGAGGCTGCCATGAGTGGATGGATTTCTAGTTTCACTACTTGGGTCACGGAGGTTGCTTCTGATTGTGAGTCTACACACTGTGTCATCCATAGAGAAATGCTGGCTAGTTGAAAAATGTCATTTGAACTAAACAGCGTTTTGCAGGATGTGATTAAAATTATCAACCACATTGAAACACATGCGCTTAACTCATGTCTGTTCACTCAGCTCTGTGAGGGGATGGATACAGAGCACACCTGTCTTCTCTTACACACAGAAGTGAGATGACTTTGTAAAGGTAGGTCACTGGCCAGAGTTTTTGAGTTATAAGAGCTGCTCCAGAGATTTCTTTTAGAAAAACAGTCACCACTGGCAGCACATTTCAGTGACATAGAATGGCTCTCAAAATTTATTTGTGTGACATATTCAACCTGCTCAAAGAAGTGAATCTGTCACTTCAGAGGAGAATGACAGCTGTGTTCAAGTTGGCAGATAACATGGCTGCATTCAAAGCCAAACTGGAATTATGGGGGTGATGAGTGAACATTGGGAGTTTTGACATGTTTCAAACATTAGCAGAGCTTTTGAAAGAGACTGAGTCAGGGCCTTCTTTCTCCCAGCTGGTGCATGGTCAACTATCTCAGCCTTCAAAAGAGTTGGAGCATTACTTTCCACAAAAGACCCCCAAACTGGGAAGGAATGGATCCGTGACCCATTTGTGAATAAGCCAGGTGAATTGACTTTGTCCATGCTAGAAGAGAATCAACTGCTTGAGATTGCAAATGATGGTGGCCTTAAAAGTATGTTTGAGACAACTTCAAATCCCCATAAATTCTGGATTAAAGTCAAGTTTTAATATCCTGAGATTGCCACAAAAGCATTGAAAAGCCTGATTCCATTTCCAACATCTTATCTTTGTGAAGCAGGTTTTTCTGCGATGACAGCAACCAAAATGAGATTATGGAGTAGACTGGACATAAGCAACACACTTCGGGTGTCACTGTCTCCCATCACCCCCACATGGGACTGTCCAGTTGTAGGAAAATAAGCTCAGGGCTCCCACTGATTCTGCATTATGGTGAGTTGTATAATTATTTCATTATATATTACAATGTAATAATAATAGCGATAAAGGGCACAATAAATGTAATGTGCTTGAATCATCCCAAAAACCCCACCCTGGTCCATGGAAACATTATCTTCCATGAAACCAAAACTGGTCCATGGTGCCAAAAAAGTTGGTGACTACTGGACGATGAAACTAACACAAAGACCTGGTAAGATCTTATCTCAAGCTTCCCGGTGGTTTTACTGTAGCTGCAGCCAATGAGACCCAGGAACAAGAAGATGGGTAAACCTTGCAAAAGAGAGGGCATACTATATAAACAGAAGCATCAGAAAATGAGCATCTGTATATGAATATTTTATTCATAGATTTAAAATTGCTTTTGTGATATGTGCAATAAATTGAGTGACAATATCAAGGGCAAACGTTCTATTTTTGCACAGAATCTAAGAGAATATAGAGAGTAATAGGAACAAGACAGGGAGTCATGGCAAACTTCAGACAAGGAGGTCAGAGCTATTTACATGTAGCCATTGTCACCATTAGAAAAAACAAAAGGTTTTCCACTTTTGTTAGATCTATCTCTATGACTATCGTTCTACTTCAATGACTACCTCAATGACTTTTGTCCATTCAAAATATCCTAATGTTGTAATGCTTTATTGTTTTAATATGTATGCATGTGTGGAAATACTCTTGCCTAGCATACAGTGAGTGTTCCATAATTACATATTGTTTATATTAGTTACATTAATAAAAATGTATGGTTTTCACATATTCCAAATAAAACAAGAAAAGTAAATGCTAATTTAGAAATATTTCATAATCCCAAGTCATTCTTCTAATGTAATAATTTTAAAAGTGTTGTATATGCTTTCTCCTAATTTGAAATTATTCAAACAAATGATAAAATAGACAGGAAACAGAAAAGGTCACAGAATACCCTGTGACATGTGTATAGGGCTTTCATTGAGCTCAGAGGAAAGCAGTCTGTAGTGATGCTACAAATGTCTTTTTTAAAGGTGGCTGACACTCTCAGGTATAGTAGTTGAGAAATCTATGTAATCTTGTTTGATGTTGAATCCAAGGGCAAAGTACTGACTTTGTTGCCCTGTTTATATGAACAGGAAGCTTCTATTTCTAGGTTTGTCCATGAGGGAATTTTTTAGAGAATGTTCAAGGATGATTTTTAAAAAGCCTAGGTAAATGAAGAAATTAAAAATGCTATGTTATTTGGGTGGTTCTTGATATAGGAAATTAAAATTAATTAGAAGAAAATCTCTAAATGATCTTTTGAAAATTTAGGTAGAGTTGAAGAATGAAAAACAGTTGTGGAAGAGTATAATGTAATAATAAGACCTTAAAAGACTGACATGTGAAGTTCTTACAAATGTTATAAAAGTTTCTGAGGAAAATGAATGATAAGAATTTGTCAGTGATTATCTGAGTATAAATAAGATAAGGATCAAAATCTAATAATGAAAACCAAATAAGCTAATGAAATCAATATTTTATCATATGAATCAGTCCTATTAATATACATTTTCATGAAATGTATTTATAAAAGCCACAGAATTTGTAAATTTTGAAATAAAGGTGTACACCTTTTCTTTATCAAATTGTCATATTATAATAAGGACACTTCCAGATATTAAAAAGTATAGGTTTGCCTATATTTCTATAATGCCTCTGGCTGCCACCATAGAACTCAATTGTTTTCTTTTTATCATTTCTCATTGTCTTGTCTAAGAGAAGATATCTATTTCTAAATATCTGCAAACCTTTGTGAACATGTACAATACATTAGGGGTGTCAAGTAAAGGCAAAGGCAAACGGTCAATGTCAACAAACATGAAAAAGTAGAAAGGTTAAGAAAAAATTATAGCATATTTCACTGTATCAAACATACAGTCTGTTCAATAAATAATACAACAAATGTGAAATTTACAATGTCAACTAGAAATGGAGGCTGGGGATATTACATTACTGTAATTAAGAATTGAAAAAAATAGCAACATTTCAGGACATAACAAAGTGCACCATCTGGGCCTGCCAAGTCTAAGTAGTAAATATGGAAAAAGAAAGGACAAAGCTAATATAAGCATTGAGTCATTTTACAAATTCATAAAGAATCAAAGGAAATCAAAGAATCATTATAGCCCTCTAAATGATTCTACAGCTAATTTGTTGATAAAAGGAGTTGGCATTGCTTCATAATTTACAAAGGAAGATAGAAGACAGATGTCAGAAGCAGATGTACACTTCCCAGAAAGGGGAAGAAGGAATGCTAAAGCAAGTCAGTATTATTTGCAAAATAGTGATAAAATAAACTGGAAAAAAATAATAAAGACTGAAAAAGCACTAGTTTCCCAGAGTTGGATTAATCATCCTATCAAATTGATACAAATCTGTAGGTCATAATCTCTCCTGTTTGGAAGTACTATAAATTGGATAGGCAAGTTATTGATATCCTACTATTTGCACAGCACTATGCCAGACCAGGGAGCCATACTGAGATAAGTAAGACAAATAACTGCAAAGACCTCAAAAAAAAAAAAAAAAAAGGTATAATGCACAAAGTGTAAGGTGTTGACACATGTAAGAGTATTTTGATAATTTTTTCACATGATGGGGCAAAAAGTGATTCTTCTATCCATCAGTCACCTGTCAGTTCAACCATACATTCACCATCCATCCATCTGCAAATATTTGAGAATCTATTCTAATCATAACCTCAGAAACAATATAGTTGAAGATATTTTAGAGGGCAAACCACAGATATGATAAAAGGATAATTAATTAATGTCAAATATGATCTCTTTATCAGATTTGAACAAACCTTGGATCTGAGTCATTCTTTATTTAAATGCACAAATAAAAATTCGACTTGTCTAATTACCTCCTGAGTACTTCAAAGTAAGATTAAAATGTGAGCAATTTCTCTTTTCCTTGACTGTCCCTTTTATGTATATAGATATGAAAATTATGCATATACACTTATATGTATATATTGATGTGTGTATATGTGTATGTACATAAATTTATATGTGTAATGTATGTTGTGTGCACGTGTGTACGATAACTGAAAAATCTTTAAGCTGAGATTCAGCAACAGAATTGATCACACACACATATATATGAAGATGACTTTCAGGTGAAAAAGTCATCTGAGACCCAATAGCAGAGTCTATCACACCTATCACAACTTAATCCTGTAGGTAAAATAGTACATCTCTATATGTATTGAATTATTTTGATCTTCTACCTCGTCTTCTATTACTGACTCCAAGAAAGTAAACAGTAAGATTGAGAAAGATTTTAACAACTGGTAATATTGATCACAAATGCCCTCTCTCCTTCTTCTTACTGGCCCCAATGATCTTTATCTTTTATGACCAGCTGTTCAAGTCCAATCTACTGCTCTTATTCCTTTCTAGAAAGACAAGTTCAAACAGATACTCTTACTCCTTTGAACTTGCAAAATATTTAGTGTCAATTTGGTCCTTCATAAACTAACATTGAAGAAAAAGCAATGTGGCTTAAAAGAAAATGCTGTGTTGAAAAAAGCAGTTGACTCTATATGGTAAATATGTTTTCAGTTTACTGCCCATTTTTTGTTTTATAGGCAGAGATTTATTTGAAGCATACTCCAAACTACACTTAATATTACACAAGCCCAAACCACTATGTATTATTATACGTCTACATAATCTATACATATAAATGCTTTGAAATACCTGGCTATATTGACCTATTACTACTTTAGGAACATTAAATTAGGTAGTATAATTACCAGTTTATAACAAACATGAGTTCAGCTATGGCAAGTCAGAAGTTATGCTTTTGTGGGCTTTTAATAGAAGGACTAGAGGCCAGATCTGGCAAATATATATTATCGATCCTAAAATAAACAGAGGAAAATATAAAGGTTTAGCACAAATCTATGTTAATATGTACAATCTGCAGAGTGTGTGTGTGTACATGTGTGTGTTTATGTATATATATATGTTGTGTTCAGCTGAGGACAAAATTATTTTGTACCTACTGTCTTACTATGATTATTAATAGTAGCTCATATATATATATATGCACACAAACACACATAAATGTACATACACACATATAGGTGTGCATATATATACTATATATATAATATTGAAATAAACAAATGAAATGGCTCACATTTTCTTCCCCTTCTTCTCTTATGCTTTCTTTTCATGTCTGTCTACATTTGTACTTGCAGGTATACAAGCACGTACACACACAAAAGCATTCATATATATAAATGTATGTACTCATATACCCTAATTGACTTTTCTTTACATCATAATGGTTTGTGGGTGTAGTTTTTGACATAGGATTGGCATAGCTGGTAACTACCTTTCTCTTCTAATCATAAATACATTGGCCACTAAGTAAAAATATACTTTTTGTGTCTTCAGCTGAAGATTCTGATTTACAGAGGAAGATAGTGACATGTGCAAGATGATGCTGTCTACACGTGATAAATCTATATATGTTTGGTGTAACCATGGAGCCTATTAATATTAATAGTAGGAGAGATAAGTTGAAGCACTGAAATTATTAATAGAACATTTCTAGGGTTGCTAGATGGAGCTGGAAACACCTCTTTAAGAGAGCCAGAGGGTAAGCGGTTTATAAATGTACACTGTGTAGGTGACATAGGATTTAACTGAAACAAGAAGTACCTTCAAGTGATGTATGAATGAAATGGTCATCTATAGTCCTAGCTACTCAAGAGGCTGAGGCAGAAGGATTGCTTGAGCCCAGGAGTTCAAGGCCAGCCTGGGCAACATAATGAGACCTTATCTCTGGAAAAAAAAAAAAAAAAGAAAAAAGAAATAAACAAACAAAAAACTGAAATAATGAAAAAAATAGTGTTGAAGAATCAACTACAACATCATTTTAAGACGAAGTCATTTTTTTCCAGACATTTAAATGTGTTAAGTATCAGTAAGTGCTACATCAGTAATTTGGGAGAGTAAAAGGGCAATAACAACCTGTGAAAAATGTTGGGGTTTATTTCCTTTCCATTTTGAATCAAAAGGAGTAATTTTAAAAACACATAATGGTCTAGGAAACTAGCTACTGTGGATACAGTAAGCAACAATAAGTTTATTCTAAGCTTTCACTGATTGCCAAAAAATATTTCTCCTGGATGAATATCTGACATAAGTCATTCTTATTTGTGTTCCTACAACCATTAAAACAATCAAATTTGTCTCCACTACCACAAACAAATTAGTCTGGGGTCCCTGCTCTTCCCATCTGCCACTGTGAGTCCAAGAAGCGTTCCTCTACGTACTGTCCCCAATTGCATCACTACCTACCAATTCTGTCTCAAGAAGAAGGTCTAGGAAACAGAAAGACTTTTTACTATTCCTATTGCCAGGCAAGTTTGTGAAAATAACAAATTCCTGATCCTTTACTTTAGTATGAGAACCTGGGAAAGGGGAAAAAATGGTGGTGATAAGGTTTGGGCATCAGAATTCAAACTCTTTTAGGAAAGTTGTTGTCCATATTATTATAACCAGTTTTAGCTTTCAGGCTTATAATAGGTTTAAATGCCTTTGCTAGCAGAAAGGGGAATACAATTATCAAATAAAGTTGGATTAGAGGACTGTCAATTAAAGGAATTTCAAGGAGCAAATAGATCCACAAAAGCAACACTGAGGGACAAGAGTTGGTGATTAAGCTAGTTATTCCTATGTGTGTGTGTGTGTGTGTGTGCATTTATACACATATATAGGATGCATATATACATATACAATATTTAAGGTATGCAACATGATGTTTTGAGAGATATATATAGTAAAATAATTACTCCAGTCCAGGCAATTAATATGTGTTCGTGTATATATGTATGTATTGTTTATTTTTTCCTGAATGTTATAATCAATTTGAAGGTCTCAGACATCTCCCCCTTCACCTTTCTCATATAGCATGCTCTGTTTCTAGAATATGATGTGAAAGGTGCCCTAAGATGTGAAGAGTATGAATTCATATTTGAAGTCTAAGCCCATGTCTCTTCCTTAGTTCTGATCCCATGGGAAGGTGTGTTGTGAGTATCTATCAGTCAGCAGACACATTATTAAGTTGGCCTTTGCCTAAACTGCAAGACCTAATTATAGTTAATACTTCAACAATGTAGTTCAGAAGGAACACCTTATGAAGGACCAAATGAGTGCTCAAAGACATAATTCTTTGATATGATTTAGTTGACAAAAAACACGGTGTAACCATAGGAATGACAAAATAATTGTCAAGTTATTTTTAAAAAGTGAATTATTATGTTGAGTTAGATGTCCATTAAAAGTTCCTTCTAAATTCCAATCTTTGTAGTAAAAATTACTTCAAGGATTTAAAAGTCATTTCATGTCTGCATGTATTTCAAAATAATAAGTACTTTTTGTAACTTTTTCTGTTTAGTATAGAAAATTTTATATTTTGTATTTTCAGAATACTCAACAGATTTTATTGTTTTTTTCTGTTGATAATGAGAGATATTAAATTTTATAATTTACTAAAAACAGTAAATTTTTAATTTTTTTATTTCATCACATTATGGGGATACAAATGTTTAGGTTACGTATATTGCCTTTGACCCACCAGAGTCAGAGCTTCAAGCATGTCCATCCCGCAGATGGTGCGCACCACACCCATTAGGTGTGAATATACCCATCCCCTCCTCTGCCCTCCCACCTGCCCAACACCCCATGAATGTTACTACTACATATGCACTTAAGTGTCGATCAGTTAATAATAATTTGATGCTGAGTAAATTTGGTGCTTGTTTTTCCATTCTTATGATACTTCACTTAGTAGAATGGGCTCCAGCTCTATCCAGGGTAGTGCAAGAGGTGCTAGATCACCATTGTTTTTTGTGACTGAGTAGAACTCCATGGTATACATGTACCACATTTTATTAATCCACTCATGTACTGATGGGCACTTGGGTTGTTTCCACATCTTTGCAATTGTCGATTGTGCTGCTGTAAACATTCAAGTGCAGATGTCTTTTTTATAGAATGTCTTTTATTCTTTGGCGTAGATGCCCAGTAATGGGATTGCTGGATCAAATGGTAGATCTACTTGTAGCTCTTTGAAGTATCTGTCTATGGCCATACCACCCTGAATGCGCCTGATCTCATCTGGTCACAGAAGCTAAGCAGGTTTGGGCCTGTTTAGTACTTGGATGGGAGAACTCTTCTTTTTTAAATTAATTTTTTAACTGACAAGTAAAAATTGAAAAAAGTATTATAATACCATCTATATAGAGACTTTGCACATCTTGATAGATTTATTACTGCTTCAACTTTTGGGTACTCTCTGAAAACATTTATTTCTTTTTAGTTTCATTTTCTGTTTGTTGCTTTTATATAAAAATATAATTTATTTTTATTGATTTTTATCCAGAAATCCCATTAAAATCTCTTATAAATCTTAGCAATTTCCTGTAGATTATTTTGTATTTTGTCTGTACACAACAATATTGTATATAATAAATAGCACCAGTTATATTTTTTTTTTCCTTTCCAATCCTTAGGCATTTTGGTTGTTTCTAGACTTTATGCACTGTCTGGAATCTTCAGTACAATACTGAACAGAAGTGGTGATAGAGGCCATGCTTGTCTTGTTCTCAATTTCAAAATGAAATCTTTAATCATCTCAACATCTTAACTGTGATGTTACTATATGATAGACAGCCTTTTTTCTATTAAGTAAGTTTTATTTCAACTTTGGTAAGAGTTGCCAAGGATTTTGTTTTTGTATTTAACATTTAAATCCTGAATGACTATTGGAGTTATGAGATACTGTTTATTTAATTAGTTTGTTGCAAGGTAAATTACCTTAATTAATTTTGTAGTGCAAAAATAACTTTACATTCCTTATATAAACTTAACTTTTTATATAATGATGGATTCAACTGGCTTAGATTCATCATTTACTTTCCTGAATGCCTGTAATTGTTTTTCCTTGTACCATTTTTTCCTGCTCTTAAATTAAGAAAATACAAAAAAAAATTGAATAGCATTCCTTCTTTTCTATTCTCAAAAGAGTTCATGTAGGATTGGAATTATTTTTTCCTTGAATGTTTATTAGAGCACACTAGTGAACCTCTTTTGGATTTAAGTTTTCCTCACGGAAGGAGTGTTGACTATTGAATCAATTTCTATAATGTGTATATGTATTTATAATTTTTGATTTATTTTTAAATATATTTATTTTGTTATGTTTTTCTGGGAGATTGTGGTTTTTCTAAATTTTAAAATGCATTTGTAAATAAATTCTCCATTTTTGTCTCTGTGAAGTTGATAATATATGTGTTTATGACCCCATTACATTTCTGATATTGGTTTCTTGTGTTTTTATCTTTTTTTCCATGAAGTTTCTCAAGTAGATTGCCATTTCTATTAGTCATTTAAAAGAGCCAAATGTTGGATTTTTAATCTCTGTTGTTTATTCTCTATACCATTAATTTCTGCTCTCTTATTATTTACTCCTTGTACTTTCCATGTGAAGATAGCATATAGTTATATGTAATTTTACACAGTCTGACACTTTCTTTTTATTTGAAGCAGCCAATCCATTTACATTTAATGTAATTACTGATTTATTTTGGTTTAAATCTTCTTTTTCTATTTATCTTGTCAACACACTTTTATATTTTCTTTTCCTTCCTTTGGATCCACTGATTATTTATAGCAGTCCATTTTTACTGCATTGATTTTTTTTTAAATTGTGAACTGTGCTTTCATTATTTAATGAAGAATTAATGTTAGAATTTACTAAATATTTAGAATAGAGAAAGAAAATAGTGCTGGAAAACTTTAAATCAATAAATATGATCTATATGTATATACCTGTATATGCATATTTGAAAGGAAACATTTTAAAAATTAATGAGCTAAGTTTGCAAAATAAGTATTAAATAAATTTGGCCAGGGTAGAAGAAATCATTAATAAAAGAAATAGGAAAAATAGGAACAAAATAAACAATAGATGGTATTAACAAACTCTGCTTATAGGATGACTCATACTTTCCGATTTCAAAACTTACTAAAAAGCAATGGTCAAGGCAGTGTTGTGTTGACATAAGGATAGATAAATCAATAAACGGAACAGAATTGAGAGTCCAAAAATAAAATCATGTGTTTATGGCAAACTTTTTCAACAAGGTGTCAAGATCATTCAATAGGGAAAAGAATACTTTTTTAAACAAATGGTCTGGGAAAACTGGATGGTCACAGGCAGGCTGCAGACTCAGGGGAGAACTGATGTTACAGTTTGAATCCAAAGGAAGTCTTTTGGTAAAATTCCTTCTATTTCTGGTGACATCAATCTTTTTCTATTAAGGCCTTCAACTGATTAGATGAAGCCCATTATGGGGGGAAATCAGCGTTACTCAAAGTCTACTAATTTAAATGTTAATCTAATTTTAAAAATACCTTCACTGAAACACCTAGAGCAATGTTTGATCAAATATCTGGGTACGATGGCCTAGCAAAGTTGACAATCACAAATAGGAAGTCAAAAGTAGTCAAAATTTTTTGAAGAAGATATGAAGAATTTAAGAACTATGAAGGAAGGCAAAATACACTATATAATATAAACATTTTAAATAATCTTATTAATTAAAATAGTGTGCTACTGGCACAGCAAATGTTTAGACAGAAAATTTAACAGAATATAGAGCCTAGAAATATAGATAGGTAAATTAAAAAAAATATTGTGGTAATATTACAAATTTGTAGAGAAAGGATGAAACTTTTAATAAATGATGTTGGGAGCATACACATGAACAAAAATAAACAGAATCCTACCTTTTGAAAGCAAACAAAATAAATTCCAGATTGAATGAAAACTCAAATATGAAAGACAAATATTATGATTTTAGAAAAAATATGAAAATAGCTTTATGATATCAGATTGGGGAAGGGTTTCTTAAACACGACATTAAAAATCACAAACTGATCAAATTAAAAAGCTTCTGCACAGCTAAAGTAACTATCACTGGAGCAAATAGACTACCCACAGAATGGGAGAAAATATTTGCTTTTTACATCTCTGACAAAGGTCTGATAACAAGAATCTACCTAGAACTCAAAAGAATTAACAAGAAAAGATATACACACAAATTCTTAAGCATAGCTAAGAATGCCCACCTCCCTCCCCACATGCCCACCTCCAGTCTCTGTAAGCAGAAAGGAGGCCATGGAGACATACATAATATGTTCCTACACACACATAAACAAGGTGTGTCAGTCAGGCTGGGTGGTTGGTTGGCTCACTGATAGTTTTAAATAGAATATTTTCCCTCCTTTGTGGAAATTTGTGAATAAGGTCCCCAAGATAGGAAATATTAATCATTATATGGGGGGAAAAAGAGCCATCAACACTAGATGTCCTCTCTATGGCTTTGAGAAGGCTACCTAATTTCTTTGGGCCTCAATTACCTTGTTTAAAATAAGAAGTTGACCCTATATTCTCTAATATTCCTGCTAGCTCTGTGGTTCTAAATAGAGATCCCACATCTTCTTAAACATGTAGGTGGCCTAATCATTAGCAGAAGATCTGACTTCTTTCATACTCTGGTTTCTCATTTTATACCTATGGACTATCGTGTCCTGTCTTTGGTGTGGCACAGATGCTAGGTGGCATTTGCCTGTGAGTGCCATAAGGAACTTGGCTCCTGGAAGTTACAACTAAGCTCTGCTTTTAAGATGAACAAAGGGGCCAAGAGAGGACTCCCTATAATTATCTGAGACTATGATAATGTTCAAGGACCTACATTCATCAGCACACATATTAGAAAGCAGGGCTTCCTACTTTCCAGATGGCACAGAGGCCAATTGGGGGATAATTCTAGAGCATAATGCCCATTACACTCAAATGGGACCCTTCCAAAGGAGGTGGGCAAAGTAATATTTTTCCTCAATTATAGCTCTATAGGCCAATTCATGTGTATTACACACCAAGGGTATGCAAATGTTCCTTTTGAGAGAAATGTTATTAAGCATATTGGCAAGAAAGGATAACAAAGCTAGGATGTAGATTAGCTACTTTAATAATACAGAGGGCCAATTGCTTATTCTTTGGAGAGTGACTATAGTAAGCAATTAAACTCCTAAAGTATCAATAAAGCAAATGTTGATTACACCCAACCTAAGAATCTATAATAAAACAACCTTTTTCCTAGCATGTATTTTCAAGCTTGTGGCTTTGGAATTATTGTATCTTATTTTCTATCTTCATAAGGTAAGACTTTTTTTCAATTATTAGTAGGAAAAATTAAAATTCTGGTTTCAAGAAAATTATCTTCAAAGATGGTGAATTTCCTCTGATACAGTTGTAGTTTTTGTTTTCTATCACCCAAGTGTTAATGTTCTCAAATCAGGCCTAGGACTAGTATTTTACCCAATGTTCCAAGTCAGAACATCTACATTTAGTGCCTGAATTAGGCACATGGGAAACTTTAATTTAGTTCACAGGATCTAAGCATTTTGCAAATGTTTCATGGCTTAAAAATGTGTTAAGTTATAATACTACACATTTCATACTACTTCCACCGAAAGTGCCTATTTGAAATGCACATTTGTGACACTCTGAATTCGGTCTTAGAAATCAGGCGAGGAATTCTGAAAAAGAAAATATGTTTTATGAGACCATACACTGTAAACAAAGGACAGTTATTAGAATCCCAGGAAATCCTAAAAAGCCTGGAGTATTTTTCTATTTATTTGCTGGCTAGGGTAAAAATGTTTGCCAGTTCAATTTCCAATGTCAGTGTCCCAAATGTGGACATTTGAAGGAAAAGCTGTAAATGTCCCCTGAGCAGCACCGAATACAGTGACTGGGGGCTCCGGAAAGCGCCAGCCTCGGCCACCTGAAAGTTTGGAGCAAAGAAAGGAAATGGCTTTGTTTCATCTGAGCGCTTATTAATGTCAACACAGTCTCTCTGAGTGCTGATATTAGAGATTGGATGTTATTTCTAAAAAGAACCTTTCACCGAGCAATACGAAAATGTGATAATGCACAAAGGAATTTGCAGCACCGAAGTGCGGTGCTTGTCTCGCACTTCACAGTGTTGCAGGGAAGAGTGTTCAAAGACCTTGACAATACCTCGCTTCCATTTTCAAAACTCTATGAGGTGGACAGAAAATGTGCTCTCTTCTTTGTTTTACAGATAAGGATTCTGAGATGCAAACAGGTTAAGAAACCGACTCCAAGTGACAGGCTAGTAATGAGTAGACCAGGAGGCCCATCTAACTCTACAGTTTCCTTCCCCAAAGTGCTTTTCACCATCCTTCCCTGCTACAGGATTTCTCAAAGGAGTTGATTTCATCTTCCTCAGCAAACAATCAGCTCTAAAATAACAAATGTATTGCTGTTACGCCCATGCCTGTAATCTTAGTTCTTTGGGAGGCCAAGGTGGGAGGAGTACTTGAGGCCAGGAGTTCGAAACCAGCCTGAGCAACATAGTGAGGCGACATCTTTACAAAAACTACTGAAATTAGCTGGGTGTGGTGGTGTTCACCTGTAGTCCCAGCTTCTTGAGAGGAGGATCATTTGAGCCCAGGAGTTTGAAGTTGCAGAGAGCTATGATGATGCCACTACACTCCAGCCTGGGTGACAGAGCAAGACCCTGTCCCCTCCTCAAGCCAAAAAAAAAAATTGATATATCAAGTGGAGAAACATCTGAGATTGAAGCAGTCAAGATTCTGATAACCTTTTACACTGAAGCCATTTGAATCTAAGAAGCAACTTAAGGCTCTCTTTCCAGTGACCTGATTCCAAATAACATAAGAATTGTGGTTCTGTTTCACAGCATCATGTTTTATAATATTTCATTTTGATAGCTTTTCTCCCTGGTATAAGCCACAGTAGTAAATAAATGATATATTTGTCTATGTCTTCTTTAGAGATGGACCCATTCAATGCATTTCCCAGTGGCTCATTACCCGAGAGACTGGAGGGCTGGCAGCTTGTGTGACCTCATTTGTAGGATGCACTGCAGTCTGTCTAGCCCATTAGCTATATAAGCCATCTCACTGTAAGACAAATTCGGGGCATGGAGCGCGCAGACTGTATTAGGCAGCTGTCTCCTACCAGGACCTGTGCGGGTCAGGAAACCAATAGGTCAGTGCTGTGTGGGTATGTCTGAGCAGATGGCATCTTTGGCAGAGCCTATGGCAGAAATTTATAAAATGCCTGGTAATTGGTTCCAGTAGGATTTTCTGGGATAGGTATCTAAGGGCTGAAATAGGCAAGGCTCTCATTTCTCTGTGAGTGTTCCAGCAAGAGCCAGTGCTGTCAGAATCAAAGCTTGCTCTGTATCAAAAGGTGCTCTGTCTTTTAGTAACTTATTTTTATCACTTGCCATTAGTTTTCAAAGAGTTATGCCTTTTACTCTCACCCTTCACATTCCTCCTTTGCTCTTGAAACCTGTTATGCTTTATACCTGAGGACAAAAGCAGCTGGAAATAGGAGTCGTTTCCACTCACCCACATCCCTCCTTTTCAGACATAAAAAAACAAAAAAAGTAAGGCTCTGTGAGTGAATCGTTGCCACAGCAGTTTGATGGTGATTATTCCCTCAGTCATAATTTTAACAACATGAATTTGATTGCACACACACAAACACACACATGCTCACACAAATACATGTTCCCTATAGGTCATAGCCTCTAAAACAAATACTGGTGGACAATAGATCACCTTTTCAAGAAGAAAAGGGACATTTTTTAATGGAGCTCTTTCAATAGCTCTTGGACATCTCTGAAGCAGAGTTTGTCAAAAATGTTGAGAATCAGCCTGAAAGCGCCCCTCCATGCACACACGTGCTCTCTCTCTCTCTCTCTCTCTCTCTCTCTCTCTCTCTCTCTCTCTTTCTCTCTCTCTCCAAAAGCCTGCCTTGCTGTGTAGTTATTTATTCTCTTGCATATTCATAGAAAGCATTGTTGTCCTACTTCAGTGAATTTTCCTTGCTTCATTAGAATCACATATGTCAGAGCTGAAAGGGAACAGACCAACCATCTTGTTTTTCACACAAGGAAACAACAGCCCAGAGGGGAAGTGACTTTGCCAAAGCCACATTGTGATGGTGGCCACCGGGCTTTGGATCTCAGTCCAGTTCTCCTTTCACCAAGCCAGGCTGCTGCCCAGGGAACAGAATCTGAAATATTTCATTGCTCCCACGTTCATTGATCACTGCTGTATGTTTGTCCCTAGATGAGGCCATGGGGAAGATACAAAAATAACAAGATAAGAACTAGTCATTGAAGGTTACTGAATTCTTAATTTTTTTTTTGTTATTTAAAGAGAGAAACTAATAAAATATTTTGTATAAGATGAAAATTTTAAATTTATATTTTTCTTTTCTATGTCTGTTGATATTAGAGAAAAAGAACTTTAATGTCTTTATGGATACCACCCACAGTATATTCTTGAAACAAAACGAATGTCATTGATGGCGAGAAAAGGATAATTTAATATTTTAGAGAATTTTCAGGAAAAAAAAGAAAACATGCACACAATACACTTTCTACTTGGGAATCTAACACTAAACTCACTAAATCTCATTCAAACATCTCCCATTTTATAACCAAATCATATCTAAAAATATAAAGATATAAAATATTAATCAATTCAACTTTCCATTTTGCTACCTGTTCCAGTGTTTCATAAGGTAGAATATATTGGACCTATTAAATTCAGGGGGAAAAAAATCTATAGATAACAGGTCTTTGTTTCTTCTCTCTCTCTCTTTTTTTTTTTTTTTTTTTTTTTTTTGCATTTCTGAAGCCCCATATAAATAGGGACTTCTGCTTTTTATGTTAGTGAGGACGCCAAAGCCTTACAAAATGGAGACATTCATTCTTCCCATCCCTGAAGGACCGCCAGTGAAGTCAGGTTTGAAAGACAGATCGCATGACTCACTCCCTTTTCTTCTGTGCATTCCACTCTTTGGTCATATGTAGTTCCAGCTTCACTCTTGAGTGGCCTCGGGTTCAGGGAGATAGGCAGAGCATTAAATTCAAAACAGGAACACATTCTGAACAGGTCTTGGGTGACTGACATACAACCTGGGGATGCAATCTATTTCACTGCAGAAAAAAAAAAAAAGCCACTTGCTATATCCGCAGGCTCTTTGAAAGTTTCCCCATGAATAAAATCTGGCTGCTGAGTACCTGTGATAGCTGTGCAACCCACAGCAAAAGCTTGCATTTAGATGCATTTCCCCCTGTACATCTTTGCTGTTTTCTTTTTCTCTTTCTTACTGTCCTTTAACATCCTCACAGCATTTCCTTTTTAAAAGAGAATAATAAGAGTGACTGTTCATTAAATATTTATTGTGTGTCAGGCACTGTGCTAAGCACTTTGCATTTCACTAAAACTACACACCAGGTAGACAAGTTAAATATTTGTATCCCAATTTTAAAGTGTGCTTAAGTAACTTAACCAATGTCCCACAAATAGCAAGGCAATAGAGGCCAGATTCCAATGCCCATGCACATGATCACTACATTTTTCCAATAGTGGTTGTTAGCTCTTATTATAGGTTTTCTACCAACTTTAAATCCCAAGTTAGCTTTCCACTGTCACCAAATCATGCTTTAAGGATGCCTCATCCATCCAGTGGGCTGAGAGTAATGTAAACTTAACCTAAGCAAAACCCAGTTAATTTTGGAGAAAATCCTAGAACACAGTTGTGTTTATTTTCTATTGCTGCGTAACAAATTACCACAAATTTAACAGCTTACGACAACACAAATTTATTATCTCATTATTTCCAGAGGTCAACTATCTGGTACATTTTAGCTGGGCCCTTTGCTTAGGGTCTCACGAGGCTGAAATCAAGATACCCTCATCCAGAGGCTTGACTAGGGAAAGATCTATTCCAAGCTCCCTCAGGTCATTGGCAGAATTCATTTCATTGTGGTTATAGGACTGAATTCCCCATTGTCTTGCGGGCTGTCAGCTCCTAGAGGCTGCTCTCAGGTCCTTACCATATGGCCCCCTCCATTTCAGCAACAAAGAACATCCTCACACCAAATCCCTTTCGTGTTTCAGCTTCAAATCTCTCTAACTTTCTTTTCTGCAACCAGCTAGAGAAAAGTCTCTGCTTTTAAAGAGTTTATGTGATTAGGTCAGGCCCATTTGGATAATGCCCTGTCTTAAGATCATCTGATTGGTAACCTTAATTGCATCTGAAAAATCTCTTCTGCCAGGTAAGATAACATAATCATGGGAGTGTCACCAGGGAATGGAGATCATGGGGGCCAGCTTAAAGCTCCCCCTGCCACAGCAAGCCTAAGGCAAATTATCTGTAGCTTACTTTTCAATCTAGTCCATTGTTCTCTTTCATTATTTGAAGAGTCAATAAATATTGAAGAATAAAATTAACCATAATGGAACTTTCACCCATTGATTGCAAAGAAAAGGGTATACTTGACAGTGCTTTGATATGAACTGTGTGGTGGGGAAGGCCCCTTCTCTTCTGCCTCTACAGTCGTAAACTTACCGTGTACATCACCTGCAGGAGTTGAACTTCTTGTACCTACCTCTAGAAAGGTCCTCTGATCCTCCTTTACAAAGACCAGCCTCAGATGCACCTGAATGTTCCTCTTGTGAAGGGCAAGAACATGTCTGTGCTGGGAAGTCGACCAGTCCCCCATCACTAGTCACTTATCCATGTTTTGTATCAATCCCAATGCACACTCACTGGGAAAGTCCTCCCATTTGCTGATAGGAGTGTTTTGTGGATGACTTCATCTTTTAAGGTGCATGATTTTAGAATAAAATAAGAAATTATTATATCTCTATTTAGCTATGTTTTTACTTTCAGCTGAATTTTAAAGGATGGAGTTTAGAGAGCCATCTTAGTCCTTTGGGGTCTGCTAATAACAAAATACCATAGTCTGGGTAGCTCATAAACAACGGAGATGCATTTCTCAAGGTCTGGAGGCTGGGAAGTCCAAGATCAAGGCACTGGCAGATTGGGTGTCTGGTAAGGGCCCTCTTTCTCAGAGATGGTGCCTTTTTCCTGTGTCCTCACATGGTGAAAGAATGAACCAGCTCTCCTGGACCTCTTTTATAGGGGCGCTAATCTCATTTATGAGGGCTCTGCCTTTGTAACCTAATCACCTCCCAAAAGATCCCACCTCCTAATACCATAACCTTGGGGAGTTGGATTTCAAGATATGGATTTTGTTGGGGGACACAAACATTCAGACCATAGTAAGGGGTATCCCATCAATTTATTTCATAAGCTCAAACAATGGAACCATTGTTCCCTGATATAGCTAATACAATGTCCCTAAATAAACCTTTTTAAATAAGAATGAAATAAAAACACTTTAAAGATCTCAAGTCCCAAATATATCTAACATGTTTAATCTACATTTATTCAGTTTGAGAACATGTTACTAAAACAGAATTTAAAAATGGAAAGTATGTAGATTGAGAGTCAGGAAAACTAATAGATATAGTTCTGGTTCTTATCAATTACCTTGGCTGAAAACCAAAAGAGTTAATTTAGTTAGCCTCCAGGAGTTAGACGCAAATAATCTGTCTCACGTGCAAAGGTAGTGCTGCTGGACTACCAAACTCCTGGCCCTCCGTGCTCGTTCCACTATAGTCTTCTCTGTCAATAAGAATGATTTTCAGACTCAGCGAAGATAGAATAAACATTGTTAAGAGGGATTGAGAGTTTGGGGTAGGTGGGGAGATTGTCAGATAGCTTCTACCTGCTCTAGATGAAGTTAAGTCTCGGACCTTGATGAATTACATCCCAGATCATGGGCAAAACGTGCAGGTGAGGTCCCTGATTCACACTGCCTGTGCTGGAAGCCTGAAAATGGGCAAATATTGTTCTGATTTTGTCAAAACTGGAAATTCTGTAAACTATAGATATTGATCCTATATACTATAGAGAGATTCTAAGATTAAATCTCAAAAGGATGATTTGGGAAGGCTTAGGATAGGAAACTAAATCACAGGTATTGACTGGCTGGCCACATTTCTTGTGCAGACTAGGTTACTAGACAGATAAGGAAAGAAGATATAGCACAAATCATGTATCTGTGTAATAACAAGGGTCCCCAGAGAGAGGGAGGATGAATCCAGATGGGGAGGGTGAGGTAAAGAGACAAAGACAGATACAGACTGAGAAAGACAGGGAGGAACACTAGCAGAAATGGAAGTAGAAAGTAGGAGAAGAGAAACCTTAGCCCTGGAGAGAAAGGAACATAAGAACATTTCCCTCTGAAGAAGAAGAAATCATGTGATGCTTCCCAGCCCCAGAACCCAGAGAAGGCAGTAGGAGAGCACCCACTCTCCCAGCTGCACGGCCATGCTTCAGATGTCTTCCAGGATGGGAGTGTCAGTCCTGGCGCCCTGGGCTTGGGGCACACAGGGTTCAGGACACCAACCACACTACAGGGAGAGGAGAAGCACTGTCAAAGAATGCGGGAGCCACTACAGCCCGAGGAGCTATGCAGGTGGGGCCAAGCTGCAGGCTAGAAATCAGCGCTGTCATGTGAAGCTTAAATGGGGTGCCCTTGGGCTTAAAAGAAAAGGGCACCTTTTTTTGTCAATGTTATGGCAACCCACACGTTCATTTTTACTCCTGCCAAAGAGTGTAAGCCTATTCAGCCGAACAAGAAACAAAGTTTCTGAAGTCCTTCTGCCTGGTAGCTGTGACCTTGTGCAAGTTACTTATCTTCTCTAAGCTTCATTTTATTCATCCATAAGACAGAGAAACTAAAACCACCTCCCTAATAGGGATGTTCAGAGGACTAAATGAGAATTATCCATGTAAAATGCTTAATAAATATTAGTTATCATTAATACGTTAGTTCAAGCTTATGGTGCCTGGGGAAATCTTAACCAAGTCTCTCATGATGTATTTGTGGACAAGATGGAGAAATGAGGAATAGGTATAAATACAATTTTCTGACTTGTAGCTGGTTAAACAACAAAGCAAAACAATTCAAAATAATGAGAGAATATCAGTTTAGAGAATTATTGTGAATTACAAAAGACCTCCTGAGAGTCTTCCAAATGTTTCCATACTGCAAGTCCGTGCTTTAATTCTAAGAGACAAATAGACTCCCTTTATTATATGCTCCTAAAGATTACTTACAGTAACTTGCTAAATTAGTTATTGACAATTTCTAAAATTTAATATTTACAAAATAACTAAAATTAGCCCATTATTAAAATTACTGTGGGAGCTAATTCTCTGGGAAGCCTAGGAGCTGGATAATACTGAGCTGTGCTGAAGCACTTCCACCACCCGGGCACAAGTGCAAAAGTCCAGAAACACTGCATTTTTATGACTGCATCATTAGCTTTATCATGTCTTGGTCAGAGCTTCCCAGTGCTGTTGCATGTTACATTAATTAATATATCACATTGCATGTTAACAAATACCCCTTCATCCTCAACCACTTTACGGATGTGCTCTTTGTGTCCTGGCCCACAGGGGTGTCTTGATTTTTCTCCAAGGACGTAATCCCATTGCCGCAGGAGATCCCTTGAGTATAAGCTGCTCACTTCCCAACATATCTCATGTGCCGTGGGCTCAGATGATATGGTGGGTGTTTTCTTTGCTCCAGTGTTTCTCCCGGACCTCCCCCAACACCTTCCCCTGTATCTCCTCCTGTTCCTCCTGATTCCTTGAGGACTTTGGCACCAGATTCACAATCTTCCCCTTTGCTAAAAGTCCTGCCGTTATCCTGGGTGGCTGCAGTGTGCATGTGAACAACCCACCCAGAACCACAGTCTCTCAGTTCCTCCATCTCCTCAACTCCACTTCAGAGCAGGCTTAGCTAAGAGGGCCGCATGGGGTGTGGCCATCATGCAGCATGGCTCTATCTCTGGAATGTAAACCCTTTCTAACGACAGCCTTCTCTCTCCATCCAGATTTCTCATTCTCTTGCTCTCTTACCCCTGGAACCTCACAAAGACCTCCATTTCCTCCCATTACATCAATGCCTCCTTGTCTCTGCCATCTTCCCTACCTAACCCGGGTCCCAGGGTCCCCCACTTTACCAATGTTCTCACTGTATTAGTTTCCTGTGGCTGCTACCACAAATTAACACAAACCTGGTGGCTTTAAATAACTGAAATTTATTCTCTCATGGTTCTGGAGGCAGAAGTCAGAAATCAAGATGTTGGCAGGGCCACGCTCCCTCCAAAGGCTCAGAGAGAGAATCTGTTCCATGCGTCTCTCCTAGTTTTTGTTGGCTCCAGGCCTTCCTTGACTTGTAGCCACGGCAGGCCAATCTCTGTCTCCATCTTCACATTGCCTCCTCTCTGTATGTGTGTATCAAAACTCCCTCTGCCCCTCTGTTATAAGGATACCTGTGATGACTCTTAGAGTCCACCTGAGTGATCCAGGATAAGCATCTCCTTTTAAGTTCCTTAACATGATCACACCTTGTGCCATGTAAGGTCATATTTACTCTTTTGCCATAGAAGGTAATGGTCACAGGCTTCAGGGATTAGGAAGTGAATGCATTTTTAGGGAACAAATTTTTTTCAGCCAACTACACTCACAATATTCTCAACGTCCTTGCCCCCCTGGTCCTCCTCTGCTCCCCGCCCAGAAAAGTGTCCACCTTCTTTCCTTCCACATCTGAGCCACTGATTGCTGCTGAATGATATCACACACTCTCAGGGATCAATGTTGCAATAAATTCCCAGTCTCCAATTCAGGAAATCAGATCTGTCTCTTCCTTTCTGGACTAGACCACACTTATAGAGTCAATTCCAGGGTCATAGATGGGCAAGAATGAAGAATTAGATTCAGTTTGAAGTTATTTTTACTTCGATACATCCAAACAAGCAGTGCAAGAGGTACAGATAATGCCCACTGGATGTGGGCAAAATTCCATCCCCTTTCTTTGATCTCGTGGAGGTATACCAGAAGTTTTGTGGTCTCAGCTGCTCATGTGGAGGGAGAAAGGCCAGAGAACCAAAGAACTATGGGCTTGCTACCTTTCTTATGTCTAATGAGGTCAGCACCCCTGAATAATTTATATTAGCGCTTAAAGTTGTGTGAGAAAACTTCCTGGGAAGCCATGTCACCAGTCCCAATATCTGGGTTGTTGGACTTGTAATTCCTGTTCTGCCAGCAAGAGATCTGGGAGTTTTCTATTTCTGCCCTGCTAGAGCCTTTCCACACTTGTTTAGGAGAGAAAGAGTCTCTTGCGATTTCCCATTGTGCTAAGAATAACAACCAAACCCCTTGCATGACCCCATTATACTCCTCTTAAGTCTGTTCTTTCATGTCTCAGCACTCCCCACCAGTAACACTGAAACACTTGAAATCCCCTAAAGGTATTCATTTTCCTCTCTTGCCTCTGAATCTTGGAGCTAACTAATCTCCCTGTCTAGAATGCCATTCTCCCCCCACCCCTTTCCCCTCGCTACTCCCATCCTCCATCAGGAGGCAGGCCCAGCTCCACATCTTCCCAGAAGCCCCGACCCAGCCTCCTAGTCTTCCTCCAGTCCCACCCCCACCACTCCCCCTTGCCGATCAAGGTCCCATCTTCTGTCTGACTATAGCACCCTACACTTTCTCCACCATAGCTTCTTTCATGCTATTTTCTAATTAACCATATCCACAGTACTCTTTCCTGCTACACCATAGAATCCTTGTAGGAAGATGTATATGTCCCCAGCACAGCACCAGACACATAGTGAGTGTTCAATAAATACTGGATGAATAAATCAGTGTGCTTCATCTGTAGGGTTGAGGAGCTAAAGGTGTTAACTATTCACAGAAAATGAAATATCAGGAAAGAGGAACGTGTTAGTCCCCCTGGGCTCTGCACTGGTCAGGTGGGCCATGCTGTTCCATGTGTGGGTGCCACCCTTCAAGAATGGAATGGATACTAGAGCATGTCTGGTGAAGCCCAAACAGAAAAGCAAAGGGCTAGAAACCATGAAAGATGAGGAATAACTGGAGAAATTAGCAATATCTACCTTGGAAAAGAGAAGATTCAGGTGCTGCCTATAGGAAGGCAATTTTCAAATGGTTGAGATGATGCCATGTGGCTCCAGTAGAACTGAGTTACCAATCAAAACTGATTTCCAAACTTCCTACCAGACAAAATTGGCCTTAGAATGGAATGGGCCGCATTGGGAGAGAGGGATTCATGGGCCTGAACATCAGAAACCACTCCGGGTTATAAAAGAGTTGTCAGCATCACGTGAGCAATCGGACGATGTTTCTGCAGACCGTCCAACTCTAACATTCTGAGGTTCAAATTAATTAGCATGCCAGGCACTTTGGTACTTAGCAGTTCTGGAACATCCTCTGCTCCATCATGCTGTGTGGGAGTACAGAGCATTGACAAATGCACTCCCGGCCAAGCCAATCTCTGCTAGTTGAGCAGAGACAATTCCAGCCAAATCTTTCAGCATGATTGGATTTCTTCTCCCTTCCAACTGTCTGTCAGTGATTACAAAATTGTGTGTTTTGCTTTTTAAGACTTGTGACAAACTGCCTTAAGAGTGATTCTAAAAACAAAGAGCAACCACTTGTTTTCAGTTCTTCAGAAGCCTTAGCAAAGGATTCTGGACACCTCTTCAGCTGGTATCACGCTTTCTTGTTTATACATAACAGCATCATTATTCTTCAGCTGATGTGTTTGATTTATGGCTTTTAATATCTTTGAAATAATGCACTTGGTAATTGTAATCACTCTATTGATTTTTATAAAGCTACTTTATTCACCGTGAACCCACACTCAAAGCCAGTGAGTCATGCACTCACGATTTCCAGCTGTTTGGCTGGTAATGTGAATATTCAAATAGGGCTTATGTCACTATTTGGACAACATTTACTCTGGGGCTATGTTTTTAAATACCCTAACGAACCTATCCATTAACATATCCATGTATGTTGCTAATCAACTTACAGAACCTGGCTATAACAATCTCCAATATTTTGCATATGTCCAAAGTGTCCAAATAAAAATGATCATGTGGAACAAGAATAGAATTTGCTCACCTTCTAGAAAGCAAACACAATTATCAACTATTTTATTTAAAAAGCAATTCAAAACTGCTAAGAGAAGAAAATGACAAAAGCAGACACTAACATTTAATCTCTCACTGACAAAAACTACAATCTCTTCTTGAGGTAAGTTTTCTTGATGGATTTTTGAGGTATTAAGCTTCTGGGTTTGGTCTCCTTTTATCCATGTGTATGTTTCCCTGTGAGGCACATAAGCTGCTTTTAAAAGTGGTCATTTTACTCATGCCTAACGGGCCTGGTGTATTTGCTGCTCTCTGCCCTGTAATTTGCTTGTTTCCATTAACATTCAAAACACAGCTTTTAAGACTGGGCAGACCAGGTCATTGATCAGTATTACTAAAAGGAGATGACTGGATTCTCATGTTTGTGTTGCAGAAGCCCTGTCCAGGTTAGGTATTTCCCAGTCCCTGCAGCTCTGCCCAGAGTTTGCTGATTGATTTTGCTGTGCTATGCCATGGAAACAGCCCTGGGTTGGGAGTCAGAGGATGAAGATTGCATCCCATTCTGCCACTAACCAGGTGGGTAATAATGGTCAAGCCAAAACTTCCCTGAACTTCTGCCTCCTCTCTGTAAAACAGGTAATAATTCTTCTACCTACTTCGCCAAGTCATTACAAGAATCAAGTAAAACTGGTAAGCAAAAGCACTTGATAAGTAATAAGTCACTGAGCAAACATGTGGCCATGGTATGTATCATATGAGATGGTTGTGGGGAGATACTCCATGCTATTTTTGATGGGTAAAGGAAAAGAATGGACATATATAGAGGTGAGAAGAAATTTCACATGTAAATACATATAAGCCTGCGTTTGGTTTGTAAGAATCTTATGTGATTGGAATCTGGGTCAGTCTAACATAGGACCTTCAAAGCACAGAATGAGGCAAAGCTCCTCCAGATTGTGCCAATGACAAATTGGTGAATTTGTACCTAACTACATACAAGCAAAAACAGAATGGGCAGGATTGAGACAGGCATGTTCTCCAGATGAAAGTAACAATCTCACCACACTATGTGGAATTGGATCGTTTGCTTGTCCATCTCTCACACTAGTCTGCAAACTCCGTAGAGGAAATGACTGTGTCTCGTTTACTCATCCCTCATCCCTGGCAACTATAGTTTCCTAGGCCACCTGTGAACAGAATCACCTGACTCTATGCTCAATGCAGCTAAAATGTACATACAACCCCAAATTACAATCACATAGGAACCACAGCCAAATGTAGTAAAGGTCAAAATGGGATCCTAAGAGATGTTGAGGAACAAATGGCAGATTTCCGGTTCCCTTCCCAAACCTCAGACTTGCTGGTCCTAGGAATCTACATTTTGAAAGTTCCCTGGTCATTCTTGTAACCCCTGAAGTTTAAGAAGTACCCTAGAGAGCAGGTCTTAGAGGCTATTGTGGTCAATCTCCAAATCACTCAAAAACCACTTTAGTAAAGTGAGCACACAATAAAGGAAAAGACTTTGGTTTGAGAACAGCTTCCACTTCCTACCAGTAGCATGACTTTGGGAGAATCACTTAATGTAAGTCTCATTTGTAAAATGGGAATGATAAAGCCCTTCTCACAGAATTGTTTTAAAAAGGCAAAGAGAGCCAGGCGCGGTGGCTCACGCCTGTAATCCTAGCACTCTGGGAGGCTGAGGCGGGCGGATCGCTCAAGGTCAGGAGTTCGAAACCAGCCTGAGCAAGAGACCCCGTCTCTACTATAAATAGAAAGAAATTGGCTAACTAAAGATATATATAGAAAAAATGAGCCAGGCATGGTGGCGCATGCCTGTAGTCCCAGCTACTTGGGAGGCTGAGGCAGAAGGATCGCTTGAGCCCAGGAGTTTGAGGTTGCTGTGAGCTAAGCTGACGCCACGGCACTCACTCTAGCCCAGGCGACAGAGTGAGACTCTGTCTCAAAAAAAAGAAAAAAAAAAAAAAAAGGCAAAGAGAGGCCAGGCACAGTGGCTCACACCTGTAATCCTAGCACTCTGGGAGGCCAAGACAGGTGGATCGTTTGAGCTCAGTTCGAGACCAGCCTAAGCAAGACCAAGACCCCATCGCTACTAAAAAAAAAAAAAACTATATAGAAAGAAATTAGCTGGATAACTAACATATATATATATATATATATATATATATATGAATTAGCCAGGCATGGTGGCACATGCCTGTAGTCCCAGCTACTCGGGAGGCTGAGGCAGGAGGATTGCTTGAGCCCAGGAGTCTGAGGTTGCTGTGAGCTAGGCTGACACCACGGCACTGTAGTCTGGGCAACAGAGTGAGACTCTGTCTCAAAAAAAAAAAAAGGCAAAGAGAAAATGTGTGAAAGTGCTTTGTAAATGACAAGAGTTACGCCCATCGTGAGAGCAGCTGCAGAAGCAGCCACGTTTTTAATTGTTGGTATGGTGGCTGGCAGAGACAGGCCGGCAGAGAGACGACCTCTAATTGCGGCCAGGTGAGATGCTCTGGCTGACAGCTGTGTGACAGCACCTGCCAGCTTCCCTCACCCACATGTCCTCCTCTTTACTCTCGGTATTAAAAACTGGACTCTCCTCATTAGGATTTCATTAAGAACATAGGATTCAGCCCTATCATGACATGATTGATGTGTATTTACGAAGTGCTACTTGCCAAACACTTTATGTACATTATCTGCTTTACTTGTCCAAAAACCTCATGAGGTGGTACCACTGCCATCTTCATCCTCATTTTACAGAAGAAGAAACCTAGGCACACAGAAATTAAGAACTTGTTCAAAATCACACTTTTAGTTTAGTCAGAGCTCGTGCTCATCTCACTCATTGGCGTGAGAAACGTAGTCTGTGTTCCTTGCCTCCTTATCCTCTTCTGACACAGGTAGACAACCAACACACAGGAAAGAAAGGTCAATCTGTGAGGTCCCTGAGTGCATAAATCTGGCCTAGTCTCTTATTAGCCTGGCCAGTGTTTTTCCTGTAGCATTGCCCTGACAGCTAAAATAAAGGTGCAAACCTTCGTCTTTATAAAATTTAGATTGTGGTTACATACACAAGAAATGTAAATGTGGTCTTGAGAGTATTAGACCCAGTCTAGAAAATTGTGGGGGCTGGACGTAGAAGACAGGATGGATGAATGGAAGGAATGTGAGCAGGGTGAATGAAGGGTCAAGAGAAAACGCCTGCCTGAAGCTGCTTGTTTGCTGAGTGCAAAGGTCATCTGAAAACAGCTGACCTGTATGGAAGTTGTTATATTAGCAAATGGCCCTGACCGTTTGCACGTGTCTTTGGAAATAAATATGGGGAGGAACCTAACTGAGGAGGACATTTTTCCTTCGGATTTTGGTCTCTCTCCTTCTCTCTAAACACTATGTGTTTCGAGTAATTATTCATTTCTTTGCTACCAAGCTCAGGAGCAAAAAGCAGCCGCTGCAAGTTGTCACCCCAACGTGATTCAGGAATTCACGCGTCCAGTGAGGGCTTTCGTCGTTGGGACTACAAGGGGAATCATCCGGGTAAGGGACAGTCCCGTCCGCTGCTTTGGGAAAGGGACCGACGTGTGTAGTTCCAAAGGGAATTTCTAGTGTGAGTAACACAGCGCTGCGCCTGGCTCCCAGATGAGAGCACATTAGATTTAGAGCACTGGGAACAACTAGGGAAGGTTTTCAAGCAAAATTTCAGACAGGGAGTTCTGGTGCCCCTTGCCATTAACTATATGGAGCCTGGTGCAAACAGCACTGACTCCTTTACATGTTCCTACGGATGCTAATCTGTCTGAACTGTTGCTCCTCCACCTCCTCCACTGTCTGTTCCTCTGCAGGAGGAGCCGGTGTCCCCTCCTGTAAAATTCCTGAATCCTGAGCCGTTCTCTCCACCATCACTTCCTATGGCTCAAAGGAGGAGCAATTTTCTCCTCCCTCTCTCATAGGGTATTCTCTATTCCTCCCCTGGCAAACCATCCACTTTTCAACATTGCCAACAACAGGGCTAATCTCCATGGGGACGAGATTTGCTAGAACAATGGAATCTTCTAACTACCCAGCCTTTTCATTTGGGGCCACTGCTCAGGTGCGTCCATCCAAGCCACACCTTTACAATGGACTAGTCATTCGCCCATCTGGGTAGAGCAGTGGCCCATTAAGTAGGATAAATAAAAACATTTAAAATCCCTTATCCAGGACCAACTTAAAGTGGGACAACAGAACCTTCCCTGAGCCTGTGGAACACTCCTGTATTCGTCATACCTAAAAAGAACAATAAGTGGCATTTACTACAGTACCTAAGAGCTCTTAATGCTATTATAGTCCTGATGGGACCTCTACAACCCAGCCTTCCCCAGTTGTCATTAATTCCAAGAGATTGGCCTTTGATTGTAATTGAGTTAACGTGGGGAAGAGGATATGTTTATGTTCAAACTTCTACAGGTCCCAAGTGGTTCCCTTCCAGATGAGTTCACCTACATCATGAGCTGGAAGAATCAACCCAACAAGCCAATTCCACAAATGAAATGTCTCTCCCTCCAGCCACAGCTGACACGTAACACCATGACTGCACCCAGGATCTCGTGGGGTCAATTGAAACAACTAGAGACACAAGCTCCAGCTATGATAACACAATTAGGGGCTCTTCATACCCCAGGGAACACTTTTCTAGCATATTTGGCTATTGTTACCCATAATAGCAGGTACCATGAGGGCTTCTCATCTAACATGGTGGGACTCAAAGATTCCTCTGTCTACCAATGACTCAACATGGACTGGAGGAGTATGGTTGCCTCCACATTCCTGGCAAAGAAATGGAACAGACTGGCTTAATATCAGAGTAGGTAGTTTATCATTCTTCTAATCCTCCCGTGTGTGTTACCAACTTACATAATGAATGTGGTGCATTCCCATGACCACCCAAGAATATATTATCAACCAGTCACGCTTGGTCTTGTCACTTCCTGTCTTTTTACTTTATAGAATGATAGATTTGACAACTGATGACCTCCCAATGCTATTATGAAAAGACACTGGCTGAAGCTTCCATCTTTCTCCTACTCACACTCCATCTCTAATTTTAAATAAAGGGGGACTTGTGGGGGCTGGGCCTAGAAGAAAGGATGGAGGGATGGAAAGAACGTGAGCAGGGTGAATGAAGGCAAAAATGCCTGCCTGAAGCTGCTTATCTGCTGTGTGCAAAAGTCAGCTGGAAACAGCTGAACTGTATGGAAATTGTTAAATTAGCAAACAGCCCTGACCCGTTGCACGTGTCCTTGGAAATACAGGGAGGAACTTACCTGAGGAGGCCATTTTCTCCTTCAGACTTTGGCATCTCCCCTTCTTAAACAGTGTTTCAAGTAATCATTCATTCCTTAGCTACTGACCTTGGGAGCGAAAAACAGCCACTACAGAAAATCATATGCATACGAAAATTACTGGAGAACCCATTATGAGTTTTGCAACTAGAATGTGATACTGAGTGCAGGAAATTACTGAGACTGAGGGTGAGTCTCTAGATGAAGTGAGCTAGGAATTGAAAACTAGTTGTACATTTCGCCAGGAAAAAGCTGCAAGTTTTTTAATATAAAAATACAGAGCTTTCAGATCCCATAGGAATATTATAATATCTAATTAGGTTTCTCAAGGATGACTAAAACTGTGCATTTTCTTTTCTAAAGGGCAAGGTTTTTATCCATCATCACTGATTAATACCCAAAGGCATTTTTTCATAGCCCTAGCCAGCAGTCAGTGTGAGCAACCCAAGTGGGAAGGGGCTGGAAATGCAACCATTCCTGACCCAGAACAACAGAGGCAAGCTGAGAAGATGGAGTAGGAGATGGGCCCAGGACTACATCATCCCAGTGGCAAAGCCAGAAAGCCACAGAAAAGTTTATAATTGGCCAAGAAGAGATGGCAGTTTTCCCCTCTAAAATATTATCTAAAAGCAATAGGGAATAGAGACAGAAATGCAAACTCTACCTTCAATGCAACTAAGAGGTGTATATATAACCCCAAACTACAGTATTAAAGAGCAGTCAGATGCCATGAAAGTCAAAATGGATATTGGGAGATGCTGAGAGAGAACGTCTGTGGCTACAGAGCTCAAACCTAGGAACAGAGCACAATTCTCTAAAGTGGCACCCTCAGAGGGACAAAGTCAACAATCCTTTGTATGGAACAGCATCAGGAAGGGTGTTTATGGGAGAATGGCAGGAGTTTACCTAGACCTGAATTGGCACAAAGAAAAATTACAGAAGGTGGGAGGAATAAAGAATCATACAAGCTATAAATGTAGATAATAGTGAGACAGGTTGGAGAAGAAATAGCATGTCAGAAGGAGCCTTGCCATTGCCAATATCACCTAAGTAGAGAGAAGTTAAGATCAAAGCAATTCACACTTATGACTATAATGTAAGAGTTTCTGGAACATGGAACCATGAAAATGTTGCCATCAGACTGATGAAAATGGGAGCAAATATATCAGCATGAATTCAGATTTAAGAAACAACTGTCCCTGTAACATGGGACATGTTATATAAAATATAATTTTATTTTAAAATAAAATTTTATAACAGTACAGAAAAATATATATACATATATTGAATAGGAAGACTCAATGTTTTAAAGATACCAGTTCTTAATTAATGGACACACATGGACACAGAGAAAAGTAAAAATCATTGGAAATCAAGAAGTGGGGAGGGGGGTGGAGGGAAAGGGTAAAACCGTATCTAACAGGTACAGTGAACACTATTTGAGTGATGGGCACACTTATAGCCCTGACTTAAGCATTATAAATGCTATCCATGTAACAAAAACATTTGTACTCCCTTAATATTTTAAAATTTACAAAAATAAAGATGCCAGTTCTTCCCAAAGTGACTTCTAGATTAACTACAATTCCAATTAAAATCCAAACAGAATTTTTCTAAGACTTGACAGACTCTCAAATGTATGTAGAATAGCAAATCACTAAAAGAATAATAAAGTGGAGAAATTTGTTCCATAAAATATTAAGATTTATCAGTAAACTGTACTAATTAGATTATAACAATTAAGATAGTGTGATATTGGGGCAAGTATAGACAAGTGGGTCAATAAGAGGAAACAGCCCAGAACAGACCAACATATATATAAATTTTAGTCACGACAGAAAGGGAATTGGAGATCATTGGACAAAGGAACTATTCAATACATATTCAATACACAATAAAAAGTAATGGGTCAATTAGTTATCCATAAAGTAAATATGAAATTGGATTCCTACCTCCCACCATATAAAAATTAAATTCCAAGAAGATTAAAGACTAAAATATGATAGGTAGAACTACATAATTTTTAGAAGGTGATGTAACAATCTACCTTTTCTACCTTAGGGTAGGGAAATATTTCACAAATAAGCATAAAAGGCATAAGTCATAAATTTTAGAACTAGCATATTACATAAATTTAAAATTAAGAACTTCTGTTCTTAGAAAAGATACCATAAGCAGAGTGAAAATATAAGTCACGAAGTTAGGAAATATTTTCATAGTACATATACTTCACAAAGACTAGCATTAGAATATTTTTTAAAAACTTTTTCAAAAAATGGAATTGGCACCAAAATGACAACCCAATACAAATTGGGCAAAAAGCACAAGACAGAATTTCATTAGTCAGGAATCAAGAATGGTCCATGAGCGCATGAAAAAAATTTCAACCTCAATAGTAATTAAGGAAATACAAATTAAAACCACCATAAGACATTATTTTCCCCTTCTTGGAATAAGTTAAAAGTCTAACATTAATAGTTCTAACCATGCCCAAGGATGTACAAGTGACCCAAACAGAATGACATGACCTGGTAGATTCAAATACATCTGGATTCCATGATCGTGCCCATGCAGTTACAGGTAAAGACCCTAGAAAAACTATTTTTCCCCTGCCAGAATGGCCAAGAGCAGTAAGTTCAAAGACACAGTGTGTTGGTGAAGGTGTAGATTAACAAACTTGCTTCCCATCACTAGTCGAAATGTAAATTCATACTATATATGTGGAGAGCAATTTGTTGTTATATTTCTTAATTAAAATGTTATATTCTCTTAGATCCTGCAATTACATATCTAGAAAATACAAATGTGTCAAATTGTATGTAAAATTCATTTCAGCATTGTTTGAAATATCAAAATAGTAGAAATAACTTAAATGTCTTTCAAAGAGTACAATGAATAACTACATAGCCTACAAAAAGAATAATTGAGCCTGGTGTGTATTCATATGGAAGAATCTCAAAGATACATACCCAAGAGAAAAAAATGGGGGAGGGGCCAATGTGGCAAACCAGAAACAGCTCGTGGAGAAGATTGAAAAGTGGCATATTAGATATTCACCTTCAGATCAATTGTCTCAGAGAGCATTGAGAATCAACAGAGAGGAGGTGGGAGTGAAGTGAAGAGAGTAGTGAGGTGACCTGCTCAGGAGGACTGGCAGTACTTGGGGAAGGCGCCAGCACTTAAGGAAGGGAGAGAGGAGAGAAACCCGGGGCTCCATGCCTCCCCTGAGGACATTGCAACTGGAGTGGAATGAGAGCCCCTCTACAACAGGCCTGTGGACTGATACGGACACCTGACTGGAGGCTGTACAGCTGCATTGTTCCCAACAGAAGGAACAGCTGGCTTGTAAGGCCTGGGCACTATGGTAGGCACCACTGTGACATCCCAGCACCAGAGCACCACTTCTATACAGGAATCAGATCTGTAACTGCTACCTCCCCCATTCCCCTGCCAGGCAGAGAGGGAGTGAGGAGTCCTAGCACTTTCACCTGACCCATAGGGGAGTACCATGTACCCCACCACTGCCACTGGGGGACCTGGACAGAGCAGGATACCATAGACCCATAGACCCATAGTGCCCATGGCTATGGCCTGGGTGACTCTGCTCAGCCACACCTACTGCAGGAACTGGGAAGAGCATGCACTCATAGACCTGAACACTCACTGCCCACTGTCAGGGTGACTGGGCCACTGCCACCAACACCTGAGAGACCCCAAACAGGGCAAAAGCCAGCACAATGGTATTTTTGGATGCAGACAGATTGCCCACTCTGTGCCCACACTGTCTCATGCAGGTGCTCCACTCCATCGACTTACTCCATCCCACACATCCACCCATCACACTGATCAATTCCACCTTGCACACATGCCTTGTGCCACAGACCCACCCTGCCACAGTGGCCCTGTGACAACCCCAGGGGAATGGGAGACATGCAGCAGAGCAGCAGTGCTAAAAGCTCACAGTGCATCTGCCCCTCTCCTTCCTGGTCAAGCTAGGGGAGTAGGACTCAAGCACACCATCCAAGGACCCATCCCTATCCTCACCAAGCAACAGAGTGCCTAGCAGAGGAGAACAGGTGTACTCTGCTATCTGTTTTGAGCTAAGAGAAGAGGCCCTAGGAACCAGGATAAGAACTCTGGCAACATGAATAAACAGGCTGTCTCGACACCTCCAAAGGATCACTATAGCTTTCCGGTAATGAATTCCAACCAAAAAGGAAATTGTTGAAATGACAGATACAGAATTCAGATTATTGATGACAAGTGAAATGAATGGGATTGAGGAGAAGGTAGAAAATTAACACAAAGAAACCAAAGAAAAGCACGACATGAATGAAAAATTCACTGAAGGCATAGCTAGCATAAGAAGAGATAGAACTTAAATGAAAGAGTCCTTTAGGGAATTTCAAAATATAGCAGAAAGTTTTAACAACAGATAGACCAAGCAGAAGAAAAAAAGTTTCACATCTTGAAAAAAGCATTTGAATTAACTCACTCAGTCAAATATGTAGAAAAAAGAATAAAAAGTAATAAACAGTCTGAGAAATATGGGACTATGCAAAGTGAACTAATGTAAGAATCATAGGTACTCCTGAGGGAGAAGAAGAAAAAGTTTTTTACTTTCCATGCTTTTTGCATGGAAAACATATTTGAGAGAATAATTGTGGAAAACTTACCTGGTATTACTAGAGATTTAGATATCCAAATGCAAGATAGTTACCAAACACATGGAAGATTCATAGCAAATAGGACATCACCAAAACATGTAGTTATCTAGCCAAAGCCAAACTGAAGGAGAAAATCCTAAAGCTACAAGATGAAAGCAACAAGCTACTTACAAAGGAAAACCCATCACACTAATGGCAGACCTCTCAACAGACACAAGCCAGAAGGGATTGGGGTTCCATTTTTAGTCTTCCTAAATAGAATAACTGTCAGTCAAGAATTTTGTATCCCACAAAACTAAGTTTCATGAATGAAAGAGAAATAAAGCCTTTCCCAGAAAAGCAAACAATAAGGAAATTTGTCACCACTAGACTTACCCTATAGGAAATGCTTAAAAGTGCTCTATACACAGAACAATTGGTACTCACCAGTGTAAAAACACCTGAAAGTTTAAGCTCACAACTCTTATAAAACAGTAATACAAGGGAGAAAACAAAGCAACTAGGTATCATTCAACATGAGGAACAGAACAATATGTCACATATCAATACTAGCATTGGATATAAATGCTTTTAATGCTCCATTTAAGAGGTATACTGGCTAAATGGATAAAAACACAACCTAATCATATGCTATCTCCACAAAACCCATTTACCTACAAGGACTCTCATAAACTAAAGATAAAGGGATAAAAATATTCCATGCAACTGTAAACCAAAAGCAACCACATGTAACTATTCTTATATCAGATAAAATAGACTTTAAATCAACAATGGTAAAAAAAAAAAAAGACAAAGACAGTTATGTAATGATAAAGGGAACAATTCAGCAAGAGGATATTACAATCCTAAATATATATGCACCTAACACAGGAGCTCCAAGATTCATGAAACAAATTCTACTAGATCTAAGGAAAGAAACAAACAGCAGCACCATAATAAATACGAACTTCAATACTCCACTCACAGAACTGGACAGATTATTGAAGCAGGAGATCAACAAAGAAATGCTGGACTTAAACAGGACTCTAGAACAAATGAACCTAACAGACATTCCAGAACATTCTACCCCAAAACTATAAAATACACATTCTTCTTATCAGCATATGGCACATTTTCCAAGATAGATCATATAGCCCACAAAACAAGTCTCAGCAAATTCAGAAAAATCAAAATCATACCATGTATCTTCTCAGACCACAGTGAAATAAAACTAGAAATCAATTCCAAGAGGAACTCTCAAATGTACACAAAGTCACCAAAATTAAACAACCTGCTGTTGAATGATCCTTGGATCAATGAGAAAATTAAGATGGAAATCAAAAGATTTTTTGAACTGAATAACAAAGATGACACAAGCATCCAATAGCTATGGGATATGGAAAAAGCAGTGTTAAAGGAGAAGTTCCTAGCCATAAAGGCTTATATCAGAAAGACAGAAAAATCACAAATTAACAACCTAATATCACAACTCAAGGAACTAGAAAAAGAACAAACCAAACCCACAGCTAGCAGAAGAAAAGAAATAGCAAACCTCAGGACAGAACTAAATGAAATGGAAACCAAAAAAAAACAATACAAAGGATCAATGAAACAAAAAGTTGGTTCTTTAAAAGCATAAACAAATTGATATACTACTGGTTGGATTAACCAGAAATAGAAGAGAAAGGACTCAACTGAACTCAATCAGAAATGAAAAATGATACAGTACAACTGATACCACAGAAATGCAAAATATTATCTGTGATTACTATGAAAACCTCTAGGCACACAAACTAGAAAATTTAGAGAAAATGGACAAATTTCTGGAAACACATGATCTCCCAAGCTTGAATCAGAAAGAAATAGAAATGCTGAAGAGATGAATAATGAGTAAAGAGATTGAAACAGTTATGAAACAGTAATAAAAAATCCCCCAACAAATAAAAACCACAGACTAGACAGATTCACAGCCAAATTCTACCAGACCTTGAAAGAGACATTGGCACCTATTCTACTGAAACTGTTCCATAACATTGAGAAGGAGGGAATCCTCCCTAACTCATTCTACACAGCCAGTATCACCCTGATACCTAAGCCAGAAAAGGATACAACAAATAAAGGACACTACAGGCCAACATACTTGATAAACACAGATGCAAAAATCCTCAACAAAATACTAGCAAATCGAATCCAACAGTACATAAAAAAGATAATCCACCATGATCAAGTGGGTTTCATCTCAGGGATGTAAATATGGTTCAATACACCAAATATATAAATCAATAAATGTGACTCACCACATAACAGAATTAAAAACAAGGATAATATGATCATCTTAATAGATATAGAAAAAGCATTCAGTAAAATCAAGCACTCCTTTATGATAAAATCCCTCAACAAATTAGGCATAGAAGGAGCATACCTCAAAAGAATAAAAGCCATATATGACAAACCCACAATCAATCAACAACATACTGAATGAGGAAAAGTTGAAAGCATTCTGTATAAGAGCTGGAATAAGATTAAGATGTCCACTGTCACCACTTCTATCCAACATAGTACTGGAAGTCCTAGCCAGAGCAATCAGCCAAGAGAAAGAAATATATGGCATCCAAATAAGGAAAGAGAAAGTCAAACTATCTGTGTTTGCTGATGCTATGATATTACACCTAGAAAACCCTAAAGACTCCACCAAAAGACTTTAAGAATTGATAAATAAATTCAGAAAAGTGTCTGATTATAAGATTAATGTACACAAATACATAGTATTTCTATATACTAATAACAGTCAAGCTGAGAATCAAATCAAGAACTCAATACCATTTACAATAGCTGCAAAGAAAGTAAAATACCTAGGAATATACTTAACTAAGGAGGTGACAGAACTCTACAAGCAGAACTACAAAACATTACTGAAAGAAATCATAAATGACACCAAAAAAATGGAAAAACATCCCATGCTGATGGATTAGAAGAACGAACATTGTTAAAATGTGTATACTGCCAAAGGAATTTACAGATTCAATGCAATTCCCATCAAAATACCAACATCATTTTTCACAAATCTAGAAAAAATAATCCTAAACTTTGTACAGAACCCAAAAAGAGCCCAAACAGCCAAAGCAATCCTAAGCAAAAATAAAAAATCTGGAGGCATCACATTACATGACTTCAAGTTGTACTCCAAGGCTATAGTAACCAAAATAACATAGTACTAGAATATAAAGGTTGACACATAGACCAATGGAACAGAATGGAGAACCAAGATAAAACCATATAGCTACTACCAACTTATTTTTGACATAGTAGACAAAAACAAACACTGGAGAAAAGAAGCCCTATTAAATAAGTGGTGCTGGCAAAACCGGATAGCCACATGCAGAAGAATGAAACTAGATCCCTATTTCACTAAACACAAAAATTAACTGAAGATGGATTAAAGACTTAAATGTAAGATCTGAAGTCATATAATTCTAGAAGATAATGTAGGAAAAACTCTTCTAGACATTGGTCTAAGCAAAGAATTTATGACTAAGACCTCCAAAGGAAATACAGCAACAGTGAAAATAAATAGACAATTAAATTAAAAAGCTCTGCACATCAAAGGAAATAATCAGCAGAGTAAATACAGAACCTACAGAATAGCTGGAAATATTCAATAACTATGTATCCAACAAAGGGCTGCTATTCAAAATATACAAAGAACTCAAACAAATCAACAAGAAAAAAACAACTCCATGAAAAAGTGGGCAAAAGACATGAACAGAGTTTTTTCAAAAGAAGACAGACAAATGGCCAACAGACATGTGAAAAAATGCTCAAGATCACTAATCATAAGAGCAATGCAAATTAAAACCACAATGAGATACCTCCCGAGTCAGAATGGCCATTAGTAAAAAGTCAAAAAACAATAGATGTTGGTGTGGATGCAGTACAAAAGGAACACACACTATTGGTGGTAATGTAACCACTATGAAAAGCAGAACTAAAAAATAGACCTACCATTTGACCCAGCAACCCCACTATTGGGTATCTAGCCAAAGGAAAAGAAGTCATTATATCAAAAAGACACCTGTATTCAAATATTTATCACAACACAATTCACAATTGCAGAGATATGGAGCCAACCTAAGTGCCCATCAACTGATAAGTGAATAAAGAAAATTTGGTATATATCAATACGTATATACCATGAAATACTACTCAGCCATAAAAAGGAATGAAATAATGTCATTTGCAGCAACGTGGATGGAACTGGAGACCATTATCCTATGTGAAGTATCTCAGAAATGGAAAAACAAATACCACACATTCTCACTTATAGATGGGAGTTACATGAGGGATATATATGGTCATAAAGAGCAGTAATAGACATTGGAAACTAAGAAAAGGGTAGGATGAGAAGGGAGTGAGAGATAAAAATCTACCCATTGGGTGCAATGTACACTGTTATGGTGATGGGTGCGCTGAAAGCCCTGACTTCAGGATAATACAATTCAACCATGTAACAACAACAAAAAAAACTTACACCCTCTAAATTTTTGAAAGAAAATAACAAAATACATATGCTCCATTTTTTAAAAAACATAAATATGTGTATATATATGTTTTTGTATATATTTATATACATGTGTGTATGTTTATATATACACACAGAATACCCCTGGATGGATGTACAAAAAAACAGATTAAAGTAGCCAACTTTAGGGATGAGTACAAGTGAATGAGAAGCAAGATTTAGAGGTTTTTACTTGTCACTGTATACTCGTTTGCATTTTTTAAAATTTTACACAATTGCATATATAACCTATTCAAAAAATAAAGTAATAAAAAGTAAATCAGTCATTGGTGTGGTAGACCCAGGAATCTGGAGTCAGGGGATCAGTAGACAGCAGGAGCTTATACTGCTTATCAAGGTCAGAGCCAGGCAGCAAGACAACACAGGAAGACTCATACAGCAAATGTCAGTGCAGGAGGTCTATAATTGGGGGAGGCCACCAGGATTAGGAACTCATACTCAACTTTGGGGTGAAAGGTTGAAACCAGGTGGTCTGACCTTGAGCACAAGCATTCTTCAAGTTCTTGATATCAAGCCAACTTTGTCTTCATCGGAACGCTTTCATATGTTTCTGGGATAAGGCAGTGGCAAGTCTCCACCTATAGATAGCTGGGGACAAGAAGGTAGAGAAACCCTGGGTGGCCACTGGAAAGAGAAGTGAGGGAGCAGGAAATTGGCCATTGCTGGCAGGCTGCAGAGATACAGCTCATCCAGGCTGGGCCAGCTACATAATTCGTGAGGCCCAGTGCAAAGTGAAATGCAAGGCCCCTTATTCAAAAAAGCACAAAAATGTGCCATTAAAGGTACTATAAAATATAAAACTTTTTCCTTCTGCAGTCTCTCTCAACTTGTTATGGTGTTTTATATTTGCTATGTAATGTCGTTCTAGGTAAGGAAAACTTAAATTTTAAATTATTACCATAAACTTTACTATTCATCTTTATATTGTGTGATGCTAGTTTTCAATGCAAATATAAAAGCATTTAACTCATATGCAGAATCACTAGAGTTACACAATTTATATTTTGTAGCTCATACATGCATATGTATTTTGTTCTTACCAGAACAGTAGAAATGCCTCACAAACTCAACTGTTTTATTTCACTTCTTAACATGTACACATTCTACTGACACCCTCTACCTTCAGCTTATTGATGAGCAAAGAAGGACTGAAAGGAAAAGGAACTGTGGGCTTCTCTGTCTTTCCCTTCCTTTATGTTTTAGATTTTTTTGTAAGGGGTAACACAGCGTAGTGATGTAAATGAAAAGTGAAAAGGACCTGGGACAAAGGATACGACTGAGTTCTTTTGTCACTCATGTATCTCAGAATGTCATTACCTTCTTTTTGCACTTGAAACAAGTTCTGGTCCAAATGAAAAACGTGGACTGTCACATTTTCCCACAGACTCAGTCATATGCCTAACACATTTACCTTGTATTCTTTTGAGAATACAAGAACACTCACATGGTGTGGGTCCACCAGAATCCTATGCTCATGGGGTATCATAAACACTACCTGTAGCTGGGTGCTGAGAAATGGTGGGCATGCCTGTTGTACATATCTCTGCTCACCCACATGCTTCATTGTTCCATCATACTTAGTTTACAAAAAATGAGTTCAGAGATAAAATTATTCACAATTTCATGGGGATGACTGCTGGGCATTAAAGCAAGTGCAGGGTCCTTCTGAGCCTGGACGCTATGCAACTGCACAGGTCACGTGTCCATAAAGCCATCCCTACGTCCAGAAGTTTAGTATTAAAAGGAAAAATCTGGATAAGCAGAGCTGATTCTCTTTCCCCAATATTTTTCTTGTCTATGCGTTATAATAAATGCTTAGGAGGTACGTTATTAGAGCCATCATATTGAAAACATGTCTGAATGACAAGTATTATGTTGTAAATTTTGATTCCTCAAGGTTCTATTTATCAGTTCATTACCAAACTGTCTCGATGTGAGAGAACAGAACAATCTTCTGAGTGCTCTTGGTGACATTGCTGCTGAATTCTTATGATTATTAATGCAGAATATGGAAATTTCACCTCAAGAGTTAAGAATGAATTCTTAAGTCTGGAGTTATTCTTTAGGGAATAAATTCAAACTGATAAACTCTGGGATTAGTATGCAGTGGAGAAACAAATGGGATTTGGAAGTGCTGCTTGCTCCCATTGTCAGTGTGAAGCTTGTCAAAAATGTCTAGGGTTTCTCTGCATCATTTGTTTTGCTGTGTAATAGAGACCACACAATTGGAAGAAAATGTTTCAATCATTGCAATGCCTATTCTATTGAGAGCCTTTCCAAATACATTTGATTTCCAATTGCCCCATAAACAAGGTTGGCTCTATTACAGAAAGTGACCAAATGCCCAGGACAAATAGAAAAGTCCATTATTTTGATCAGCTGTACTGGATGTAAACATGTCTGAAGAAAATGTCCTTATAAGTGACCTGAGGCAACTCAGTTCCTCAAATGCAAAGAGGCTGATAACAATAGTATTTAGCTTAGGGACTTTGTGTGATTTAAATAAGATAGGCTATGAAAGATTTAGCATAATGCCTGATTCATAGAAAGTGCTCAATAAATGTTAGCTAATATTATTAGCTGTTATTCCAGTTGCTTGGCAAACTGCTATATCTTAGTCATGTTTGAGGTAGAAAGGATGGAAACAACCCACATCTTCCTATTCGACCACCATCTGCTTTTATTCTGAGAGGTATTTATAGGAGAATCCTCCAGGCAAGTCCTCCAGATCTGCAACACCATATAGACACCACACTTAGATAACTGATTCCTGGACTTATCAAAAGGTCCAGCTGACAAGCAAGTCCAGATGACTGCTTATTCTATGACCCCTTTCCCTGGGCATACAACCCAGCGCTACCTCTGTGAGCGCAGTGAAACCAGTCACAGCAGGTCCTTGGGGACTCCATTTTGTCTTAGACCCATATCAGAATTTCTTCCCATTGAGAAAAGGAAGGTAAAGCCTAAGGAAGTCTCTCAAAATATTTGAATATATATCACCGTAACTTTGAAAAAATGTTGGAAATAAGTAACATCAACCATTTAAACCATAGAAATCCTTTCCTAGAGCACGATGCAGGTGCCTTAAGCCCTAGAGTTTTGGAAACATTTTACATGAAAGATACCAGGAACATTCCTACTCTCTAGAGCTGTGAGGCTAGTCCCAGAAGCTATTGATAAAATAGATCGACGTTGAGCACATGGTAACTTCTCAATCAATAGTACTTCACCTAAATTAAATAATCAGCTTAATCATTTTCCTCAAAGCATCAGCCTAGTGGTCCTTGTATTCTTAAGTAAATGCAAAAGAAACCACGGTACAATAGGCAGAGGGGTGTAGGAAGATTATCGGAAGCCCACAGATAATTAAGATTATCTGAAGATTATCTTAAGAGCCCACAGAAAGAAAAATAATTAGAAATTAAATTATTAACTATGAACTAACCCATAAGGAAAACACAAGATAAATTAGAAAGTATTTATTTTGAACTGAATAAAAATGAAGAAAGCATATAAAAATGTGTGGAATACAGCTAAAAACAATACTTAGATGCGGGGAAAAAAAGAGGCAAGAGGAGAAGGGAAGACATGGGTGCGTCAGGCCCACGAGGAGGTCAGCTACGCCTCCCCATGGAGCCAGGTCTCTAAGATAGGGGTTGCCACAGAGGATAAGAAAATTGATAAGAAATAGAATAAAATAATATACAGAGACTAACGTATAGTTTATAGTTTTATATAAAAAGATCAGAATAATCACAGCAGGGAACTTAGGTGACTAGATTATATCTCCGTTCACGATCTAGCAATATGGTTAGATTCACACAGGTTTTTTTTTGTTTGTTTTTTTTTTTTTTTTGAGACAGAGTCTCACTCTGTTGCCTGGGCTAGAGTGAGTGCGGTGGCATCAGCCTAGCTCACAGCAACCTCAAACTCCTGGGCTCAAGCGATCCTTCTGCCTCAGCCTCCCGAGTAGTTGGGACCACAGGCATGCGCCACCATGCCTAGCTAATTTTTCTATATATTTTTAGATGACCAATTAATTTCTTTCTATTTTTAGTAGAGACGGGGTCTCACTCTTGCTCAGGCTGGTTTCGAACTCCTGACCTTGA